>NW_023609848.1:0-14243 GCF_013339725.1 Rhipicephalus microplus
TCATCAGCGCGCAGGACCAGTTCTTTGTGGGATTTTGGACCACCTATCTCGTCACAAAGATGGATGAGATTGTCCCAGTGCCTTTCCTCTGAATCAGGCGTCCAGGAAGCCTGCACAGCATTCATGAAGACTGTTTCAACGATTTAGTAGAAGAGTAAACACAAAGAAAAAAGGAAGAAAGAAAAAGAAGCAGGACGCAGGAAATGAAGAAAGTAAAAAGAAAAAAAAAATTGGCAGCATATCTACGAAGTGAATGATGGAGAGTGGGGCGAAGCATTCGTCCGTCCATTCGTTTTCACTTCCGTCCGTCCATACGTCCGTCTGTGTGACTGTCCAAGCATCCATTCGCCCATCCGTGCATGCGTCTGTTCATGCGCCCGTTCCTGCGTTCGTCCATGCATCCGCCCTTGCATCCGTTCATGCGTCCATCCATGCATCTGCCTGTGTGTCCGTTCGTCCACCTATTCAACACCCCAAATACCACCATCTCGCATCTTTTCATCATATATTCCCCATATAGAAGCTCCGCCATTCAGTGGACATTCCAAGGACTAAACGAGAGGTGGCACATGCACACTTTCTTACAGCTTGCGCTTCGGGTCTACTTCCCACCTTTAGCCACCTAGAGTTCATGGTATATACTAGTTCACTGTATCCATGTCACTGCTGGCCAACTCTCACTAAACCTTTTTAAAACCAAGGAGGTTACGACCAGCGAGTATAACGTTGCAAGCTTTTCCTGTCAGATAGTGCTCAATGTACATGCCAATAATGGCTGCTTATGGGAAATGAGGGACAGGAGAATTCGGCTTTTAATTTCTTATGGCTTGCGCTTCGTATCTACTTCCCACCTTTAATTACCTCCAGTTCATTCATGGTATATACTAGTTTATTGTATTCATGGCACTGTGGTTCAACGCTCGCTAAACTTTTTTAAATCTAAGGAGGTTACACCGAGCGAGTATAACGTAGCAACCCTTTCTTGTCAGATAGTGCTCAATGTACATGCCAATGGCTGCTAAGGGGCACCGCAGCGTGCGCTTTAACTAAAAGCCGAATGCTTCTGTCTCTCGTTCTCCATTAGCAGCCATTGGCATGTAAACTGAGCGCTATTTTATATTGTTCAACAACGCACAGAAGAAATTTTTCACCGGCACCACCTTGGAGGTCAAACTGTTATACTTGTTACATAATACAACGGCTACGAGGGACAAACAGGGGCTGCTATAAAGAGCTTCGCCCCTAATAATAAAAGAAAGAATGAAAGTAGGGAAGAAAGAAAGAGGAAGTGGGGAGCAGAAGCAGAAAGAGAACTTGAAGTGGCTTAGTTAATGTCCTCCTGAGCTCTCGTGTAGTTCATCCCCAGTTACTTCAGCTAGCAAATCCGGGCAGAACAAGCAGTTCCCACGCAGACAATTCCCGTTAAGCAATGACGTATCGCGACATTAGTGCATTTTTGGTTGAGTGTTAGTGATGTGAAAACACGGCCGGTTGAGTTACTCTGCGAAGACACGGGTTAAAAGATGGCAAGCCAGGAAATTAGGGGAAAAGTGGAAGCTGGGTGGGGGAAGAGAGGTGAGTGGGCATTTGGGTATTGTCTTATAAGGCATTTTATTGTCTTATAAGGCATAACATTATAGGGGCGCGTCTGGTCGTCCACTAAATCTCTCATGACGCATAGTCAAGCAGCGGCCAATAAAGGCCTAAAACAGCACTCACAATGCTCAGAACCAATGCCGGATAAACTAATAAGGCCCGAAATCATATTCAGAACAAAAATGACTTAAAAATAAATGCCATATGTTACCTAGAGTTACGAAAACTCTTACGAAATATCTGCCAGAGACTCGCACCACTAAAAAGGGCGCTCCTGCTTCAGCAATTGCTTGCTTGCCGAGGCGCTGGCGCTTTCTCTCGCACGTTGGCAAGCGAGCACCCAAGGAGACACAAAGAAGTTTTCACGTACAACGGAGACATAAAACACAGCCTGATTGCGGATGTGTTGTCGACAGGTGTGCGAACACTGATCGTTCATTACAGCGCGATCAGGGAAAGAGACACAAGTATGTGTGAAACCGGGGGAAGTGCTAAGCATTTCCTCAGCTTTTACTTACACACTCATTCCTCACTTTTCTTAGAACTTGCTGGTGTATAAATGTAGTATAACTGAGGTAAGCGACGAGCAATGTTAGAATTGATATTCATAAAGCTGATTAAACACACTTGATGTGCGATGAAGACGATCAAGCATAAATACTGGCGTATGCAGTGTGGAACAAAGCACGTCCAAGGCAACGTCAACTACACACGCGGCAAAACAATGTTATAAAAGAGGGTGCGATTTCTCTATACGCCCGGTGCCTCAGTTATGCTTAGAGAAAAATGATATTACGCCAGCTTACTTCACCTGTTAGGAAAGCAAGACGTAACTGGCGATACTATCTTCCTGTTCAAATACCTGTAACTGATGGCGACAAATCTTTTACCAGCGCGAGGAGATACACTTTTGTTCATACATTTTGCATAGCAGCAGTAAAAACATCTGAAACAATTCGCTCGATTCCTGGTGCTTTAAAGCACACAGAAGACACCGGTACACAAGGTTTAAAGAATAGACTCGTCTGGACGACGAGGTTCTGCCGTTTAGCTAGATTGAAGTCAACGCGCGCATCACATATTAATCTCGAGCTTCCCTCATTTTTGTGCTCCACTGCTTCGCAACGGTTTTCAACTCGTCGCGCTCGCAGCAGAATGAAAAATTTCACTTCCAGTGCAAGCGAGAAAATGAAATGTGAGCGTAGCGAAAGCGCATTCAGTGTAATGCAAGACTGTCAGGTTAATTTTAAAAAATGTGTATGTTTAGTGTAGCGCTTCTCACAAAGCGGAGATTACGACAGGAATTTTCATGTACGGTGTGCAAAACATCTAACCTTTGTTTTCTTGTTCGTTCATTCTATAGCTCAAGCATATAGGTATGCTAAGTTATGAGCTGCATTTGAGCACACCGGAATTCAACTCAAGACAGAGCGAAGTGACTTGAATGTTATGAAGAAAAGTTGAAGCTCGTATTAGGCCGCGAAGGCCTTGAAACAGCGAAACTCGAAGACTCTAAAGACTAGTATGGTCACATCTAGGCTGCTTCCAGGCCTTCGTTAGGTGATGAGGGTTGTTCTCACGTTGCGAATACATTGTCGCTATGCTTTTTATAGGTTAGGCTATGTTGTTTCGACGTTCATTCCAGGCGCAGAGATGTTAGCCTTCAAGTATGGGCAGTCGCAGACTTAACACGAATGTCCTTACTTCAAAAACTAGCACTAAGACCAAACATTCGCACTTCGCTACACGGGCACATCACAGGGGTGGATCCAGCCGTTCATTTTAGAGGGTGTGGTCGCTTGAAGCAAAAGCGGAAAGAGGGTTCCTTAATCTTGTGCTCTCTATAGGTACATCATGACAAGAACCTCATCGCCACATACTTTTTGTTTGTGCCACTAATTTGTCTTAATGGGTGGTAGAGTTGAACGAGAGGCATTTAACAGAGCACGGCGGGGAGGGGGGGAGTGGCAGTGCGGACACCGGTTTTAGGGGAGGGGATGGAGGGGCGATTGCCCCTACCGCTCCCAGTGTGGATCCACCACTGGCTCATTATCGTCAGCGTATAGACTTTTTACGTTTTCAGGATCTTCGGGTACTCACCGTCACCTTTCCCGTCCCCCAGTATGGTCTCGTTGGTCTTTGGCTCACCTCTATCACTTCGCAGCCTACTGTTTCCTTTTTTTTTTTTCATTTTTGGGGGAGCAGCGGAGAGTTGTTCGATTTACACAATTTCAGTGGCGCATACCCGTTTATCGTGATGATAGTTTGTTGACAGAATGCACACAGGTATTACGGCTACACTAAAGAGCTTCGCTGCCCGCGTCGGTAGATCAGTGGCTGGAGCGCTCGGCTTCTGACCCGAAGGTCGCTGGTTCAATCCCAGCCCCAGCCGTGGTGGTCGCATTTCCATGGAGTCGAAAATGTAGAGGCCCATGTACTGTGCGATGTCAGTGCACCGATAAAGAACACCAGATGCTCTGAATTTCCGGAGCCCTCGACTGCGGCGTCTCTCATAATCGTATCGCTGTTTTGGGACGTGAAGCACGGAATAATGATATTATAGAGGTTCGCTCTTAAAACTCACAAAAATAGCAGTAATGGTCTACGTTAGAAGTGGTGTAGGTAGGCTATGATATGAGAGCATTAGTTCAGTCAATACAAAGACAAATTACCAGATTTACTTGTGCAGGAACAGTTATTAACTGTGGCGACGAACGAACACAGCCGTGTTTGAACAACGGTCTAAGAAGAAAATATTTTATTACATCATCGTGTGAACCTTCGTATCGACTAAAGGACACTTGAAAGCGCTTGAGTAGCATCGCATGAGCGTGTGTCTATTTCATAGTTCCCGTGCTTCCCTCGCTTTTTTTTGTTCGAAAAAAAAAAGGAAGAAAGAACCAGGCATATTTTAGCGAAAGAAATGCTTGAGTCTTGTGAGCTACAACAGTGAGTGAGTGAGTAAGTAAAAACTTTATTGAACATGTCCGGCGTCATTGAGCAGGGTGGGGCTACAAGCACCCCAGCCTAGGTTACGGCCTCGAATCCTTGGACCCGGGCGGCATCCTGGGCATGCCGGACGGCCCACAGTTGATCCCCGCATCGCTGTCGAAGTGTGCGAGACATCGGGACTGTCGGCAGGCGTCGCAGCTCGGCGTGTAAGTCCTCGAGCCGCGGCGTGTGCAGTCGCGTTGCCCGCAAGCGGAGGGTCCGTGTGGGCGGGGGTCCATACGAGGAAACTGTCGTTTTTGCGGCAGATGTTGCGTTCGTGAATTTGGAGAATGCGGGCCGCTTCGCGGGAGATCCGGCCGCTGGCGTAGTTGCGTATCGCCGCCTGCGAGTCGCCTATTATCACCTCGGCGTCCGTGGTGGCTATCGCGAGGGCTATGGCAGCTTCTTCGGCCACCTCCGTCTCTTCCGTGCCTATCGTCGCACTTGTGACACAAGTTCCTACATGATCCGTGATCTCGACGCGAAGGCGCGGTGGCAGTCGTAACGGGCCGCGTCCACGTAAACTGTGTCTTTGCTATTGCCGAATTTCTTTTCAAGGTTGTGGGCGCGCCTGTTGCGCCGACCGATGTTATGGGTCGGGTGCATGTTCTTAAGCAACGGCAGAACGACGATGCGCTCGCGAATACGTCTGGGTATCCGGACCTTTTCGCCGCGCTGCGTATGGTAGTTGATACCCAGTGTCTTGAGGATGTGTCGACCAGTTCTGGTCTTCGCCAGACGTTCGTACTGGGCGATGTTGTGTGGTTCGATTATTTCATGAAGAGTATTGTGCAACCCCAGCTCGAGAAATTTTTCCGTGCTGGTATTGGCCGGTAATCCGATTTCGCGTTTGTACGCCTTGCGGATGAGACAATCTAGTTTGGTGCGTTCAGTCGCCTGCCACTTGAGGTAGGAGGCGACGTACGTTATATGGTTCATAACGAAAGCATGTACCAGGCGAATGGTATTGCTTTCCTTCATTCCGCTGTGCCGATTTGTTATTCGTTTCAGCAACCGGATTGTTTCATTGACCGCGCCCTCTAGTCTGCGAACGGTTTCGCTGTTCTGGCCGTTGGCGGACAGGCGCAAGCCCAGTACCCTAATGGTGTTAGCTTGTGGGATGACTGCACCGTCTGATGTTCGTACATTAATTTCTCTATATGCGCACTCGAATGTGGAATCGGTGTTCTTGGGTTTACGGCCGCTGCGCGAGGGTCTATAGAGCAGGAGCTCCGACTTAGCGGCGGTGAGCTACAACATGCAGATAATATTTGATCGATTCAAGTCACGTCACTTTTACAGTGGTCTCCTAACATTACAATACTAGGCATTACTTTCACTGCCTCGGTTTTGTTTAGAAGAAAAGGCCATCGTAAAAGATGGGAGAGCAGTGGGCCATCCTGGTAAAGAAACAAAGAAACTTATTGCACTTCAGGTGGTACAATTGTGTGGTGCAATAATACCACTTCGGTAACACGTACCACGGCCACTGGATAACCAGAGAACAGAGACGCGATGTAGCTTACAGCACTAGAATGCTCTCGTAGATCACCGAAGGAAACAAAGATAAAAGTTAACCCAAAAACCACCAAGTTCAAACAGAATCACATATCATTATGAAAAAAAGCAACAATTTGCGTGTTTAAAAAAAGTTGTTAACGATTTAGAGCACTTGGTACTGTACTATGGGAGAACTGTGTGTTTGGACAATGTTGTTAACAATTTAGAGTACTTAGTACTCTGCTATGGAACAGCAAAATGCCATCCCGGGATCCCTCGCACAGGTGTATCGACTAAAGCTTGGAATCGCTACGAACATGCAATGCATTTCCTCACTGAAGCGACGTACTGATGTGCACTGCTAACACGTGTTATCGAGAAAGTTGTCCATGCTTGCTCTGGTTCGACTGCAAAATATACCGTTATATTTAATGCATGCTTGCAGAAAACCATTGCTTAAGTATATTTGAATAAATGCCTCTAGATTCTTTGACAACCTTCAAGGTAACGTGTTCGTATCTTTGTAAATCGCCTGAAGCATAGAGAAACTTAGCTTGTGTTAGCGCGGCACATATAAGGAAGAAACATGGCACAGACGCAAGGGAAGGTAGATGGCGCCTCTCTTTCTTTAAATCTGTGTAGGTGTAGTGTTTCATGTACCTCGCTAATTTAAGCTAAGTTTACGGATTGCCAATGCGCCAGAACTACACTTCTGAATTTCATAGAGAAACATGTTTAATTCAACTTAGAGGTATTTTTTGTGGGCGCACGGTGTATCTACATAATAAAGAGCGTGGGGCGTTACCTTTCTACCAGACGAGCCATCGACGCCAGGCTTCACACGTGGGGCGACAATATTGTACGGGCTCTTCGTAGGGCGAATTAGGCTGGCACTTCTAACTTCCGTCGAAGCCGCGTTCTTCCTGAGCGTTTGCGTGCTTTTACTAGCGCGTAGAGCATACGAAGCGTGGGGTGATGCTATCAATTTGGACTTACTCTGCGCATTATGGCAGGGTCGAAAACCCATTCAGATGGTCCTACAGTTGGTATCGATATAATATCATTGCTTGCATGTCTCGTTCGCGTTCTCCACGGAACAGCGGCTCCCAGAGTTCGTCGGAATCGGCGCTTGGAGGCGTAGTTTTGACGCTTCAAGTGTGTACCCTCCGTCTGCGTTTCATGCAGCGCGGTGCCGTTCGACGTATTGTTTTGTCGGTGTTCCACATCATGAGTGGGCTCAGACAAGGGCCATCTTTTAGTGCAAGTTGCGAGGCCAGTTTTCGAACGGAAAGAAAATCTAGGAGCGTTGGGGGCAACGACCTTTTGACGCCATCACGAAGCTGAAAGTGAATACGCTGGAACACCTCTAAGCTCTTCATTGCGCTAACGCTAAATGAATGATGCACACAAATACCTCGCCATGCAGTGCATTTTTGAGGAGGATGGATGACGCGTGGCAGTGTTGTTTAACACAGCACACTGCAGCGCAGGAATATATATATATATATTGTGGCGAAGCCTTCGTACAGTGGGTCGTCCTCTCCAGCGCCTGTCGCCCTTTTTAGAAAAAAGAAGAGCAGCTCGTACAAAAAGTCAGTACCCGCATTGACTGTCACTGTCGAGCATCATCGACAGCTGTCCGCCAATAACCGTCTCAACAATTTGGTGGAGAGTGCTGTGCCCTTCAAACACCTTCGGTTCGCATTAGATGCCCTTGGAGCTTAGATCCCGTACCGTGCCTTCTACCATGCACCAAGACGCCGCTCGGCAAACACTTCCTCCTGCGCCGACGCCATGTTCCGGTGTCCCCCGCATCCGCGACCCTGCTGTCTTCACCGGCGCGGATGGCACCGACGTCGAGAACTTGCTCGCTATGTACGAACGTGTCAGCGTCCCCAATCATTGGGACGAGGCAGGTAAACTCGGCAACCTGGTTTTCTACCTCGCGGGTGTGGCCGGCATGTGGTACAACAACCACGCATCCGATTTCCCCACTTGGTCCGCTTTTAAAACCGCCGTCGTCGACGTGTTCGGCCGTCCTGCCGTTCGTAAGCTGCAAGCCGAACAGCGGTTACGTGAACGAGCACAGCAGACTGGTGAGTCCTTCACAAGTTACATAGAGGACATCCTTGACTTGTGCAAGAAAGTGGACGCGAGCATGCGCGAGGCTGACAGAATTACCCATGTTCTAAAAGGCATCGCCGACGATGCCTTCACAACGCTCCTGGCCAAGAACTCTCGCACTGTGGCAGAGATCATTACACTATGCGAAAGTTACGAGGAGCTGCGGCGGCAGCGCTCGATGACCCATCGACCACCCTCACGTGAAGCTGATCTCTCGGCCTTGTCAACACTTCCTGACCACACCACCTTGCTCGCTGAAATCAAGTCATTCGTGCGCGAGGAAGTTGCCCACCAGGTCTCTTTACTGGCTTTTGCTTCCCCGCAACGTGCTCAACAGCCGTCAAGCACACTTCTGCCTCCCCTCCGCCGAGCCATTCAGCAGGAAATCGCAGAGGTCGTTCCTGAATACCACCAGCCGCCTCCAGTATCTACACCACTCAGTTACGCCCAAGTTGGCGCCAGGCCACCCCCACCGATTCCTGTGACTGGCCCCCTTGGTTACACCGAAACCATCGCCAGGCCCCAGGCCTTCGGAGAAACTGTGCCGCCTACATATGCTGACATCATCCACGCGCCCCGTGGGCCGCCTACTATGCAGTTATATCAACAGCCGACTCGCCCATCGCGTTCTGCGACATGAATGGGACCCGCGAACCGATGGCGCACTGCTGACGATCACCTAATCTGCTTTGCTTGTGGTTGCGTCGGTCACGTAGCACGCTATAGCAATCATGTGCAGCAACCGCAGGTCGCCTCTAATTTTCCGAGCCAATCGAGCCGCTTTTGTGACCAACCGGTGCCTACGTCACCGTCGTCCCACCCCGCTTCATCTACCCGCCGTTCACATTCTCCGTGACATCGCTCACTGTCACCGATGCGGCCATGTCCACTAGAGGGTGACCAGGAAAACTAGTCGTCGCAGTCCACGAGGCAAGGGCTGTGACGCTGTCGAACTGCGGAAGCCCTCAGGAAAGAACTTCGAACGTGATAGACGTGCTTGTGGATGGTGTTCGTGGATCTGCCCTTGTAGATACTGGAGCCGCCGTATCCGTTATGGACGCAAAACTTTGCCGATTACTGCGCAAAGTGACCACGCCACTTTCCGGGCTCTCCCTCCGTACAGCCAGCGCCCAAAGCATTCACCCAACAGAGATGTGTACAGCCCGCCTCATGATTCAGGACGTGATGTATGCCGTTGAATTCGTCATAATTACTTCATGCTCTCACGACGTCATCCTAGGATGGGATTTTCTCTCCCGCCATGACGCCGTCATTGATTGCTCACCAGCAGAAATAGAGCTGACACAATTCTCTTCTTTGACGCCGGCTGACAGTCCACCTGCTGCAAGCAAGTTACTCGTCAGGGACGACATGCAAGTGCCTGCAAACTCGTCCGCGGCGTTGTCGGTCTACAGCGCAAGTCTTTCCGACACCGCTGCACTCCTCTCGCCCTCTCATCGTGTTTTCACCAGAAAAGGCTTGCTGGTTCTTTTCGCGACCGTGTAAGTCACTCACGGCAGCACTACTATTTTTGTTCTGAACTCATCCTTGTACAGTGTTACGTTGCTGCGAAGGGAGTGTTTCGGCAGCGTGGAACCCATCGAAGACGCAAAATCATGGATCAACCTGATGACATGCACTACCAAAGTTCCAATACGCTTAGTGCTGTTTCTACATCTGTTTCATTATCGGCTAATGTGTTCGGTCCTTCCATTGCCGACAACTTTACGCCAGTCTAGCGCTCCCACCTTCTGCCTTGTTGGAAGAATTCCGCTCTTCTTTCGATGTCGCTCAACCTTCTCTTGGCCGCACATCCGCTGTTACGCATCGCATCGACACAGGTGCACAACCACCACTACGGCAACGTCCATATCGTGTATCTCCCACAGAACGCCGTGTAATCAACGAGCAAGTGGACGACATGCTTCGCCGCGATGTTATTCGACCCTCTAACAGCCCCTGGGCGTCTCCTGTCGTTCTCGTCGCGAAGAAAGGCGGTTCTGTGCGGTTCTGCGTGGACTACCGGCGCCTCAACAAGATCACTTGTAAGGACGTGTACCCGCTACCGCGTGTAGATGACGCGATTGACAGCCTGCAAGGAGCCGAATTCTTTTCATCTCTCGATTTGCGCTCACGGTACTGGCAAGTATCTATGCCTGAGGACGCTCGACCGAAGACCGTTTTTGTCCCTCCCGATGGCTTGTACAAATTCAACGTCATGCCGTTTGGGCTGTGCAATGCGCCCGCTACCTTTGAGCGCATGATGGATACCGTTCTGCGTGACCTGAAATGACACACGTGCCTGTGCTACCTCGATGACGTCGTCGTTTTCGCTCCGGACTTCTCCACGCATCTTCAATGCCTGCGGCATGTTTGAACGCGTCTGAGTGTCGCCAGTCTGCAACTGAACCTGAAGAAGTGCCGATTTGCAGCTCGGCAGTTGACAATACTCGGCTATGTCGTCTCCAAGGACAGAATTCTCCCCGATCCTGCCAAGCTTCAGGCCGTGACCGAGTTCCCTAAGCCGACATTCGTCAAGGAACTGCGCAGTTTCGTAGGACTGTGTTCCTACTTTCGGCGCTTCATCCGAAACTTCGCAGCTATCGTATCGCCGCTGACGAAGCTCCTCGGAAGTAACGGGCCTCTCCATTCGTGGTCATCACAATGTGACGACGCATTCACAACGCTCCGTCGTTTGTTGACGTCGCCTTCCATACTCCACCACTACGACCCTACGGCCCTACATAGGTACACACGGACGCCAGTGGTGTCGGTCTAGGCGCTGTCCTTGCGCAGCGCAAACCAGGGTTCCCGAAATATGTCGTGGCGTATGCAAGTCGTACGCTTACAAAAGCTGAGACTAATTACACCGTCACTGAGAAAGAATGTCTGGCCATCGTCTGGGCCCCTACCAAGTTACGACCTTATTTGTATGGCCGCCCATTTGATGTAGTCACCGACCATCACGCACTATGCTGGTTGTCGTCTTTGAAAGATCCCTCAGGCCGTCTCGCCCGGTGGGCACTTCGCCAGCAAGGCTATGACATCCGCGTGCTGTACCGCTACGGAAGACAACATGCTGACGCCGACGCCCTGTCGCGCTCTCCCTTGCCTGACGACAATGCCCACGACTCAGCGTCCTAGCTTTCCGTTTCTTCCATTAGCATTTATGCCGTTGCTACTGAACAGCGCAAGGATCAATGAATTGCCGCACTGATAGACTTACTGACGGATCCATTTACTCCATCCACTCGCGCGTTGCGTCGTCAAGCCCACCATTTCACCGTTCGCGACGACTTCCTCCACCGACGCAATTACAACGGTGATGGCCGCCAGTCATACCCCGCAGTCTGCGCTCTGACATATGCGAATTCTTTCAATCTGATCCGCAATGTGCGCACTCCGGGGTATCGAAGACTTACCACCGCATTCGCCAACGGTACTTTTGGCGCGGCATGTACCGCTACGTGCAGAAATTCGTTCGCTCCTGCATAGAATGTCAGTGCCGCAAACTTCAACGCACCTCTCGCCGGTAGGTCTACAACCTCTACCTTGCCCTGCCAGGCCGTTTGGGCGCGTTGGCATTGATTTGTATGAGCCACTTCCACTAACGTCGGCTGGTAACCGCTGGGCCATTCTTGCTGTGGACCACCTCACGCGATACGCCGAAACTGCCGCTCTCCCCGCGGCTAAAGCGAGCGATGTGGCCTCCTTCCTGCTTCAACGATTCATGCTGCGACACGGTCCACCTCAGGAACTGCTCAGTGATCGAGGCCGCGTCTTCCTGTCTTAAGTCGTCGAAGCCATTCTCAAAGAGTGCAACGTTGTTCACCGCAAAACTGCTCCTTACCACCCACAGACGAATGGCCTCACTGAACGCTTCAACCGTACGCTCGGCGACATGCTCTCCAAGTACATCGCCGCCAATCACACAAATTGGGATGCCATTCTACCCTTCGCCACCTACGCACATAACACCGCCGCTCAGAGCACTACCGGCTTTTAACCTTTCTTTTTATTATATGGAAGGAACCCATCGCACACCATCGACACTATACTTCCGTACAAGCCAGATCCGTCCGAGTGGGCGCTTATTTCTGCTACAGCCAAGCTTTTGCTGAAGGGTGTCGAGAGCTTGCAAGGACCTTTACAGCGCTTGATAAAGAGCGGCAAAAAGGCATTCGCACTGACACCAGCACTACTGCGCCCTCGTTCCTCCCTGGAGCGCTCGACTGGCTCTCGATCCCTACCACTTCAACTGGCCTATCTTCAAAACTATTGCCCAAATACGAAGGCCCCCTACCGTGTCGTCGAACGCACTTCCCCTGTGAAAAACTTGATCGAACCCATCAAACATCTTCGGACATGCGCCGTCGAGGGCGCGACATTGTCAACGTGGAGCGCCTCAAAGCCTACCACGACCCGCTCATAGTAACCAGCTGTTAGGTCGCCAGGCGGCTCCCTCTTCGTACCAAGAGTAGTTGTGGCAAAGCCTTCGTACAGTGGGTCGTCCTCTCCAGCGTCTTCTAGTGGGTCGCCCTTTTTAGGAAAAAGAAGAGCAGCTCGTGCAGAAAATCAGTACCCGCTTTGACTTTCGCTGCCAAGCATCATCGACAAGTGTCCGCCAATAAACGTTTCAACAATATATATATATATATATACATACATACATACATACATATATATATATATATATATATATATATATATATATTGTTACGTGGAAAATAACAGTTGTCAGTCCGCAGCCACAACGCAGCTCACCGACAACGTCCACTTCTTCACCCTCAGTCTGAGGCACCTTTCTTGGGTATGCCCCACTATGCCCTCTTTCAGTCAGCCGAAATCACGTAACACGATCCGCGGCGGCAAAAGCGCCAACCCAGCGAGTTTATGGGGCCACAGCAGGAACAGTATGGTAACGCTTGAGCCTTGATACGTGGACGATGTTCCTTGACAGCAGAGCGGAAGAGGTCGATGGATTATAAGGGACAATTTCATATGTAGTGTCGGTCACTCGTCTAAGCACGCGGTATGGGCCCGTGAAACGAGAGAGAAGTTTCTCTGAAAGGCCTGCATGTCACGTAGGGGACCAAAGAAGAACGAGGGAGCCTGTTGGAAAGGGTTCGTCGCGATGCCGCTCGTCGTAACAATGCTTCTGCGAGTCTTGGGACGTCATTAATCTTCTGCGGGCAAGCTGATGAGTGTGGGCAGCTCGGGTAATAGCGTCGCGCGCATATTCTGAAGTAGACTGCGCAGCGGCTGGCAGGAAGGTATCCAATGGCAATGTTGGTTCGCGTCCAAACAGAAGGTAATATGGCGAGTACCCAGCAGTGTCATGCCGGGAGGAATTGTATGCGAACGTCACGTAGGGTAGTGCAAGGTTCCAATCACGATGGTCGGCCGAGACATATTTCGATAGCATGTCTGTCAGGGTGCGGTTTAAACGTTCTGTAAACCCTTTTGTCTGGGGATGGTACGATGTCGTGAGCTTAAGTTGGGTAGAGCAGGAACGCAGGATATCGTCAACCACATTCGAAAGGAACGTACGGCCTCGTTCTGTCAGCAGTTGACGGGGGGCTCCATGCACTAAAATGAGATCGCGCAGTAGAAAATCAGCAACGTCTGTAGCGCAGCTTGTTGGCATGGCTCGCGTAACTGCATAACGGGTCGCGTAATCTGTAGCCACCGCGACCCACTTGTTTCCGGAGGCAGATGTTGGGAAGGGACCGAGAAGGTCCAAACCAACACGGAAGAATGGCTCCATGGGACGTCGATGGGCTGAAGATATCCGGAAGGGAGTCCCGACGACTTTTTGCGACGCTGGCAAATTTCACAAGCGTTGACATAGCGACGTACAGAGCGTGAAAGGCAAGGCCAGTAGAAGCGGCGGTGGACACGGTTATATGTGCGAGAGACACCCAGGTGACCCGCGGTTGGCGCGTCATGGAGATCGCGTAGGACTGTGGAACGCAGGTGCTTTGGTATGACGAGAAGTAGGCCGTGACCATTGGGCGATAAATTACGCCGAT
>NW_023609849.1:0-15886 GCF_013339725.1 Rhipicephalus microplus
GACAACCGCCCGCTCTGCTACCACTGCGGCGAGGCCGGGCACACGTACCGCCGTTGCCAGTACCGACAGATGGGACTGCGTGGCTTCGACGTCAATGCACCGCGTCCACAGCCAGGAGATCGGCCACGTGACATCGCCGACTACCTGGCAGGAACTCAATGGACACCACGAAGTCCTTCCCGTTCGCCGTCGCCCAGCCGCCGCATGTCACCGCACCCCCGGCAGTACTCTGGCCCAACGCGGGGCCGGCCTCCTAGCCCGTATCCGGGAAACTAAGGGCAGCAACCGATGGAGGTGCGGTTGCTGTGCGACGAACTACCGAAGATCCTCCGACGACGACGCCGACGCGACGGAGCTTTTTGAAAACAACCCCAACCAGGAAAAGCCCTGAAGGCAAAAGCTCACTTACCGAAAGTGGCCGGACGACGCAACATGGAAGCAGCGGAACAAGCCGACGCAGCCGTGACCCGACGCCACGGCCTAACTGTAATGCGAGACGGCCAACTAGCGACCTCGAGGTTCTTATCGACGGCCACAGTGTGATGGCTCTCGTCGATACTGGAGCCGACTATTCTGTCATCAGTGGGTCGTTCGCCGCAAAGTTAAAGAAAGTTAGGACAGCTTAGAAAGGCCCTGAAATCCGCACAGCCGGAGGTCATCTCGTAACGCCTGCAGGAATCTGCACAGCGAGAGTCACCATTAACGGCCGTATTTATCCTACAGAGTTCGTAGTCCTACAGCGTTGCTCGAGAAATGTCATCCTTGGCATGGACTTCTTATGCCTCCATGGTGCTGTCATCAACCTAAAAGCAAGGTCGATAACGTTATCCACAGAAGAAGCACTACCGCCGCGCACGCCGTCAGGACACCATGCCTTGAATGTGCTGGAAGAACAAGTCACCATTCCGCCTCGCTCAAGCGTCATTATTTCAGTCGGCGCTCCTAAATCACCTGATTTGGAAGGCGTCGTTGAAGGCAGTCAGCATCTGTTGGCTACCCGAAATATTTGCGTCGCAAGAGGAATTGCAGTGCTGCGAGAAGGCAAAGCAACGGTTATGCTCACGAATTTCAGCAATGAGTACAAACATGTGAACAAAGGAACAACGGTCGCATACATCGAAGAAATTGTCGAAGCCACCAGTGCTTTCGCCCTCGACGATTCTGCGGAACCTGCTCAGAGGAACCAAGCCCCTCCCATAGCTTTCGACGTCAATCCCAGACTTCCGAACGATAAGCAAGAACAGCTCAAGGCCCTGCTCCTGCAATACGAAGATTGCTTTTCGTCGTCATCGAAAATTCGGCAGACCCCAATCACAAAACATCGAATCATAACCGAAGAAAATGCCAGACCACTCCGTCAGAGTCCGTACAGGGTTTCGACGCGAGAACATGGGGCAATGAAGAGACAAGTTGATGAAATGCTGCGAGATGACATTATCCAGCCGTCCAAGAGTCCGTGGGCATCCCCCGTGGTGTTAGTGAAGAAAAAGGATGGAACCCTACGTTTCTGCGTCGATTATCGCCACCTGAACAAATCACAAGAAAGGACGTGTATCCTCTCCCACGAATAGATGACGCCCTTGATCGGCTCCATAACGCCAAGTACTTCTCGTCAATGGACCTCAAGACTGGCTATTGGCAAATCGAGGTCGATGAAAGAGACCGAGAGAAGACGGCGTTTATAACACCGGACGGCCTCTTCGAGTTTAAGGTGATGCCCTTCGGCTTGCTCAGCGCCTGCAACTTTCCAACGCGTTATGGATACAGTACTGGCAGGCTTGAAGTGGCAGACTTGCCTTGTGTACTTGGACGACGTCGTCGTGTTTTCCTCTCGAGTTTCGACAAGCATCTTCGGCGCCTTGAAGCTGTACTTAAGCCATCAAGACGTCCGGACTCACACTGAAGCCAGAAAAGTGCCGATTTGCGTATGAGGAGCTCTTGTTTCTTGGGCACATTATCAGCAAGTCTGGAGTTCGTCCCGATCCTCGGAAAACAGCCGCAATCGCCGATTTCCCGCCGCCCACTGACAAGAAGGCCGTGCGCCGATTTCTGGGCCTGTGCGCCTATTATAGGCGGTTCGTGAAAAACTTCGCCCGCATCGCCGATCCTCTCACTAACCTTACCAAGGCCGACTTGGAGTTCAAGTGGGAAACGCCACAGGAACACGCTTTCCAGGAGCTTAAACATCGCCTCCAGACGCCTCCGTTACTTGCCCATTTCGACGAATTCGCCGAGACAGAAATACATACTGACGCAAGCAGCGTAGGTCTTGGCGCCGTTCTTGTGCAGAGGGCTGACGGACTTGAAAGGGTTATTAGTTACGCCAGCCGATCGCTATCCAAAGCAGAAGCAATTATTCCACAACAGAAAAGGAGTGCCTCGCCATCATCTGGGCTACGCGAAATTTCGCCACTACCTCTACGCAGGCCCTTCGAAGTTGTGAGCGACCACCACGCCTTGTTGGCTAGCCACCTTGAAGGACCCTTCAGGTCGCCTCGCACGATGGAGCCTGAGACTCAAGAATATGACATTACTGTCATTTACAAGTCCGGCAAAAAAGACTCCGACGCTGACTGTCTCTCTCGTGCGCCTGTCGACCAACCGCTACCCGGCGACTCGGATGACGACTACTTCTTGGGAACGATAACTACCGACGACTTCGCTGAACGACAGCGGGCCGACCCGGAACTCAAAGCCCTAATAGATACCTCGAAGGCAGGACCACCGAAGTCCCGAAGGTATTCAAGCGCGCACTGCGTCGTTCTTTCTACGAAACGGTCTTCTACAAAAGAAAAACTTTTCACCGCTTCGAGCTAAGTACCTCCTTGTGGTGCCTTCAGCTCTGCGACCAGAACTCCTGCAGGCCCTGCTCGACGATCCGACGGCAGGGCACCTCGGTGTTTCCCGCACGCTCGCGAGGATACAAGAAAGGTACTACTGGCCACGTCTTATCACCGACGTCACTCGTTATGTGAGGACATGCCGGGACTGTCAGCGACGCAAGACACCGCCGACAAGGCCAGCGGGACTTCTGCAGCCAAGATCCACCTTGCCGACCTTCCAGCAGATTGGTATGGACCTACTGGGGCCGTTCCCGACGTCGGCTTTCGGAAACAAGTGGATCGTGGTAGCTACCGACTACCTCACCCGCTACGCCGAGACAAAAGCCCTGCCAAAGGCAGTGCATCCGAGGAGCTAAGTTTTTTGTCGAAAATATCGTTCTACGTCCGGCGCCCGGAGGTCCTTATCACCGACGAGAACGGCATTCACTGCCGACTTAACTCAAGCGATCTTGGCATACAGCCAAACAAACCACCGCCGGACGCAGCGTACCACCCACAGACCCAACGGCCTCTCCGAGCGGCTTAACAAGACGATCGCCGACATGCTGTCAATGTACGTCGATGTCGAACACAAGACGTGGGACACCATTCTTCCGTATGTGACCTTCGCATACAACACGGCGGTGCAGGAGACGACGCAGATATCTCCATACAAACTGGTCTACGGAAGGAGCCCGGCAACGACGCTCGATGCCATGTTACCCAACGTCACCGACGAAGAAATCCTCGATGTGAGCGAGTACCTTCAACGCGCCGAAGAAGCCCGACAACTTGCGCGTCTTCGAATCAAGAATCAACAGACGACGACAGCCACCGTTACACCTTCGACGACGCTTTGTGGAATACCAGCCCGGTGAACTGTTTGGTGTGGACGCCGATACGCCGACGTGGACTAAGTGAAAAGCTTCTGCGACGGTACTCGGACCGTACAAGGTGGTTCGACGTCTCGGCCCACTTGATTACGAGGTTGTCCCCGACGGCATCACGAACTCTCAACGACGCCGATCGCGACTGAAGTCGTCCATGTCGCGAGCCTCAAGCCGTTTCATACACGTTAACAAACTGAAACGTGTTTTTTTGTATTGTTGTATTGTATTTTATTCATTTTACTTTCTTGCATTGTACCTTCATATTTAGTTAAAGCATCGGGACGATGCCTTTTTTCAGAGGGGGGCAATGTCCGTTCCATCTCATAAGTTTTTGTTATCGTCCGAACACACACGATTCTCGGCGCAAACCGCGCCTGCAGGTTTCGAGAAGGTTCCGGACTGTAGTAGATCATTTCGATAAGATCACGCCACTGTGCGAACGGTACAGATTGTTCTGGAACCTAGCCACCGCCAGCAATAACGCTAGAACATTTGACGGCAAGGGTATAAATACCGACGCGCTTCGCCGCTTGTCAGTTGTTGATCGAAGGCCGACGGCTGCGTTCGCCGCTATCAGTCCGAGACTGCTATCTGTGCAAGACTGCTGCTGTAATTAGACTTTCCCTTTACCGGGCACAGGTTCGCCCAATAAACAGTTAAATCCAACACGAAGTTTTCTGTCTTTAGCCACGTCACGATCCCGTGACAATATCGTGCAGTGATATTGTACAGTATGCGGACTTCTACGAAATTGTGTTTACCGAAATGCTACTACTATCACCTTGAGCGAACCTGCTACATTGGGCCAGTGGCTGAGCACCATCAATACAGTTCAATAGAGGTGAACATGAATCAACTCGAAGAGAAAGAATCGTGTGAGTTGGAGAAGGCAAAATGCATTGAATATAAAAATAAGTAGTTTGCTACTAAACGTAGAAGAGTGCACACGACCGGGTGTATTGCGAAGCAGGGAGAGGCCTATGCCCTGCCGTGGGAGTAGTCAGGCTGGTGAATATGATAAATAACGTGACCAAGCCACTTTGCCAGCGGTATCTCACCTATAGTGCTCAAAGTAGTCATCTTACCAAATTATTCGCGCGATGTGTTGCAATATAGGACGTTGTGTACGCTTTGTTGAATAGGCAAGAACTTCTGGTGGTCTGATGACAGATCATTCGATGAATTTTCTCTCCTGTCACGGGCCGTCATTCGTCACGCAAAACCTGAGACATAACTCTAACTTTTTTCAATATTACGCTCGCAGATTGACCCAAGACTAAGAAAAAGGTATGTTTGCCAAAAAGAATATCGAAGTGCCTCAAATTTTCGATGACTGTGCCCGTTTACTGCTACTGTTCATCCGACATCGTTGCAATCATTGTGCCACCTGATTGCACCTGCTTTATGCGTGCATTGGGTGGAAAATCTGCTATCATGATTGGTTAGAAAGATTATATAAGCACGTCTCATGGGTACTTCCCTAAAAACCTCTAGACTTGCAAAAAAGATTGAGCTTAAATTGAGGACTGCTAAGACGGTAATGCAAGATATTTATTTGATTGATTGATTGATGCTTGGGGTTTAACGTTCCAAAATAACATATAATGAGAGACGCCGTATGGACTCGAGAAAGTTTGACTACTTGGGGCTCTTTAACGTGCACCTAACTCTGAGCACACGGGCCAACAGCAATTTTGCATCCATGCAGCCGCCGCAGCGAGATTCGATCCCGCGACCTGTGGGTCCGCAGCCGAGTACCTTAGCCCTGAACACCCATGGCGGGCAATGTCGATTGTTCTTAGGTGTCATGCGTTCAAGTTCGTTCAAGTAGCCGTGTCAAGGGATACCATCCTCGCGAGCACAAGCACTTCATATCAGCTCATTGCTTCTGGGGTTGTTACTACTCATGTTCTTGTTGGCATAGTTGCACGACTGAAACTGGTTATATAAACAGCTGCAACTATTCAGCATATAGCTGTGCATTTAACACTTTTGCATATATTATTGTCGGTTCAATACGTGTGGCTCAGAGACATATGTGTGTAATCTTAAAGTCAGCAATATACCACAAAGAAAGACGTGAACATTTCGACAGCTCGTTTTTCTTCATAGGCACAATAATATTGAGAACTAAATGACAATATGCCAAGGCAAGCACATGGAAAGTTTTTTGTAGTAATGTTTTGCAAAGGTAAAGAAATAAATTGAATGAGAAGATAACTTTCTGAAAGCAGGGGCTGAACCAGCCACCTTCCAATCACATGGCCGATGCCCTAGCAACTCAGCTATGACGACGGCTACCCACCCGACATCTTCATGAAGCTGTGTGCGCATTTAAGCGTGGCGCGTCAAGAAGTGCCACCAATATTCATGACGGTGATTGTGGAACTCTGATGTCTTTTGGCGCGCCCCGCCGCGGTGGTCTGTGGCTAAGGTACTCGGCTGCTGACCCGCAAGTCGCGGGTTCAAATCCCGGCTGCGGCGGCTGCATTTCCGATGGAGGCGGAAATGTTGTAGGCCCGTGTGCTCAGATTTGGGTGCACGTTAAAGAACCCAGGTCGAAATTTCCGGAGCCCTCTACTACGCGTCTCTCATAATCATATGGTGGTTTTGGGACGTTAAACCCCACAAATCAAATCATCAATCATGTCTTTTGGCGTCGCGTTGCACGTGATCTTATTGCGATCTGGACCTGACCAATAATCTCTGGCATACTACCTAAAAACATGGTCGGCTGAACAACATCTCACTGTGAATTAGGAAAACTCTATAGCAGGAAACGTAATGCATATGCAAGAATTATATACTCTATATGTGGACAATATATTGCCGCCATGGTAGCTCAGTTAGTACAGCATGGAAAGCCTTTTTTTCGAATATCACATGTTCGGTCCCTGCCTGGATAATTGTTTTAGATGTTAAGCAGCTCTTTCACTAGCCTGTGTAAATCTGTCCGCCCGTGTCTTTGTGCCAACGCGCCGCGCCGCGTTCTTCGCACCGCAGTTATTGGAACAATGTCAAATAGGTCAATTCCCAGCTACGTGCTCACGTCACTCTCTTCCCCAGCTGCACGATCTGCCGGCTCCTCCCCCACACCTAGGTGGTGTTGCTCCTCCGCCGGCTCGCAACACATTTCTCTCTCGCTTCACCCTCTCCACCACCAGCAACGCTCAACAGCACCTCGATTAAAAACACTCTCTCGGCCGTTTTATCTTTAATGAAACTTACATAAAACCCAACCCACCTCCTGTGTTTTTGCGTTTCAAAAAAGTGTTTACTCGAGTAAAGCCTACGCCGAGTTTCTCTTCAAGCCATTCTTCGAACACCCGCGACGATGCCTGTTTCAGCCGGGTCAATGGCGTACCCTGCGCGGCTGCTTCGCATCCCATCATGGCTCCTTTCAGGGAGACAGTCTTTAATTTTTTCGTCAGCTTTTCTTTCTTACAAGTACACACATTTCCCACGAACATCTTTCATTATGCAATGCTTGGTAATTTTGTCTTTTGATTATCAAGAACAGAGTACAGTGGTCATATAACAACAAGTTTTAAGGACATCATAGATGAAATCGAGAGACAATGCACATGCGCAGGCCCATGGCGCGTACATATTCGCTGTTCGAAGCGATCGAGGTACTCCGTCGAAGTTATTGCAACTCCCTCAGCCATGGAAGCAACGAGCACTAACCCACAGTCAGCGTTCTGAAATATCCAAGTCGTTATACTTGAACCGTATCGTGTACACTTTGTTGTAGAAAGAACTTACCACCACAGTTGACAATAGTGCCTTTTCAGGGTTGTTTACCACTAGGTGCCGAATTCTGTTTGCTCATCCTAAGGTGTCCAACGTCGGAACTTTTCACGGAACATGTTGCCAGTAATCTTCTACCTTTGACCGGCCGTTCGAGTGAACGAGGTCGGTTTGCCTGGGACACTGCATCTGACCTTGGGTGGTTAGCACTAGTGACCATTGCTGTTGATCTTCTCCGTATAGGTATGGCAAGTCAGCCATAGGCTTTTAAAGTTATTAACCCGATAGCATTGAAGAGCTCGATTCGCACAAATTGTAATTCTGACGTCGGCGTTGGTGTCGTCATCAGAGTCGTTAGTTGTGAGCGAAAAATCATCGAGTTTGCGTGACTGAAAATTGAAGCGTATCTGCGTAACCAGAAAATCGGGAAAGATACAAACAAAAAATACTGGGTGCCATTACGAATCGAACCTGTATCGGGTGGGTCTGAGTGGGGATCTAACGCGGGACGTTTGCGTGGCAAGCGGCTGTTCCACCACACAGCCATGTCTCTACTTCAGAATACAGATAAAATAGCTTCCGCTGTTTGGAAATTCAGTGAAAATTGCTTTCATGATTCATAAACACACTCTTACTGGGTACATATTTACAATACATGAAATGTTGTCAATATTGCGTGGTACAAGCATTCATTGCCATGGGACGTCAGAACACGGTATTATCATAATGATTTCATTGAATAAAGCCAGTCACCCACTACATAAACACACACGCTACTGGACCACGAGGCCACCTAGTGGGTGCATAGCAAGTTCGAAAAGATTTCATACACATGTTTGAAGTACACACTACAAACAGAATTTTGCTATCACGCTCAACTTCTAAATGCAAAGCTTAAGGGTCCCCCAATTTCCTGTGCCGTGGCCAGTCAGACATTATCTTTTAACTCCCTTACGCTTTCATTCTACTTTTGGTCTGTAGCCCAAGTAAGGAGTGATTACAAGGGCAGCATAGATAGCTAGGTAGATCCATAGCTAGGTAGATCCATAGATAGATAGATAGATAGATAGAGATAGATAGATAGATAGATAGGATAGATAGATAGATAGATAGATAGATAGATAGATAGATAGATAGATAGATATTGGCAAAAGCACTAAAAGTGTCCACGGTTCGCTGAGAAATGCTTCAAATTTCATTAGCCTCACCATGCAAAAGGGCATGAAGCAATGCCCAATCGGTAGCATCACTAATCGGAAACTACGAACTTCAGTCAAACGGGTACACACGCATGATATCTATAAAACATCAGTAGATGGCTTTTAGACTTGTAAGCACTACGCTTTCACCTATCACTTCGTGTTGAGGTAGCAGGCATTAAGGAAAGATTATCCGTTTTGATGAGGCCGTATTTTGTTGCGAGAAAATTCGGTAAGGTTACACAGAATCGGATCCAGCAGATTAGCTGCGAGGATTACCTCATTTGAGTTTGTTGCTATCTCAGTCATTCATATCAATTTGCGGAGAAAACGTGACTTGTTTTGCATGAAATGGTTTTTGACGACGCACGTTCATTGAAGCGAATTGAGAGCGGACACGACGAACATTAAGGAAATTAAAAACATGCGAAGTACATATGATTGCCTTCGCCGAAAAAAGAACAGCGTCACGTCGCTCTGGTTAAAAGGAGAGCTAACACTGAGAAGCCACAGTGGCAGAACAGATGCGAGACGAATGGCAGATTTTGTCGCATAGGGTTGTCCGGTCCATGATGTCCTTTTTTCGATGGTGCTCGCCGATGGGGGTTACATCCATTTGATTTCTCTAAATGAGGCACAATCTTTCACTTTTATTGGAATAGCAATATATAAACTCTCGGCTCAATTTTGCCACCGGTGTCAGCGTTGACGTGGGCGTCGCCGTCACTCACTGTATATGTATAGGTGTTTATATATATGAAAACGCAAGTAAAAAATCACGAAAAAGTTTCTGCTGTGCGGATTTGAACGTTGAACATCTGAGTCGTGAATGCAAGGCGTTAATCACTGAGCCACAGAGAAGCCCGTCCTTCAACGTCTAATTGGCACGCTATTTATATTTACCACATACCGCTAGTGACGGGCATCTCAGGGGAGGGAACTATCGTGTTTTCAACATTAACAGCAAGATGGCGCAAGGAGCGCACGGCAGCACGTGCTCTCACCTTCCACGCGTAGCTTGGCCCGCTGAAAGAGACAGTAGACGCTCGCTCACGGACCCTTGTCTCACGGTGGGGAGGGACGTACGTCTTGGCTGGCCCATGGCTTTCACCGGGAAGATTCTGTTGTAGTTACCGGGTACACAATGGTCACTGCAATCATTGCGCAGTATACGTTTGCGAAAAGAGCGTGCTTTTCAGACAGAGCAAAGAAACAACTAAGACGCTGATTCACGTTCATGTGTAGCTGTGAGTACGTTTTGGGCGTCATTTGTGCGTGAGAACTGCGTGGTACGCTTCGATCTTCTTGCCAATCTGCGCGTGACCTTCTTATTTGTGGCTATCGCATTCATTGCTTCACCTTTTCCGGCAATGCTTCGACTAGTTTTTTTTTCTGTCAAACTTTAATTTTTTCTCATCTTTTTGAATCCCTCCTTAACGCTCTCTTGTAAGCTTCAGATGAATTGTCGCACTCTGATAGAGACACTGCTGGGCTTGCTGAGGGAGCTTCACCCGTCCCAAAATTGTCAAAATTTATTCGCATGCACTGCTTCCGGGTTCACACGTGCCGTACGGCTGCGATGACGAAGACTACGCCAGTGCGACGTCAAGTAGTGGTCTCCGGAACGTGAGGCTCATGAAAATTGCTTTATTCTCCTTTCTGTAATAAATTTGTTTGTATTGCCCTGTTTTTCAAGTTTGCTTTCGGCGCTTCCTTTGCGAGAAAAAGCATTTCGCGACTAAATTTATCCCGTTTATTTTCAATACACTGATGTTTTCATTAACGAAGCCTGCCCATTTTAATGACTACACTTCACGTATTCTTAAAGAAAGTTTCAAATTGTGTTTACAGTTTATTCAAGCAGAAAAGGAGCTGCATCTTTTAGAGATATCACCTAATGAATGGGCCAAAAGTGGATGCTTATGCCTGGATTCAGAGCTTGTTGAGAAAACAGAGCACGGTGCTAACGGAAAGTAGGTTGTTATGTAAAGGCCCGGTCAATGTAAGTGCACTCATTTTTGTGTTAATGTGTGCCTCCACACTTACGCTTGTCCTCTCGGGTCTGTTGCTCGGAACATTGCATGTTTTGCATGAGAAGTAAGAGTACTTCTATATGAATACTATTGCGCCTTTACAGCATTTTCTAAACTTTGAATTTTATAAGTTATTTAGTAATACTGATTTAGGTAGTAGAATTATTATTTAGTGCAGCAGCTTCACTGTATTCATTTAGGTAGTAGCATTATTATTTATAGCAGCTTCAACGTACAAAAGCGTATGCGAAAGATAGAGACAAGAACAGGAGTGAAGGAAAAGGCAAAGATGTTAACCAGTCTAGAACGACTGGTATGCTACTCTACGCTGAAGAGAGAGATGAGGGAGTATGAAAGATAGAAAAATGAAGACAGTACAGAGCAGGCACACACATTATGCTCACAATTAATTGTTGATGACTCAGAACGTGTCGAAGTGCACTGACGGACGAAAGTCCGAATAACCCGGTGTTAGTCGTCTGGCGTTCCTCTGAATGATGAATCTGCCTTGACTTCTCCTCGCAAATGATAGTGATTGTTATCTGCATTTCTACACTGTGATTCAAGTACTTTGCTTAAGGCGCCAAGTAGTTTGAGTGTCGTTCGAGTAAATGTTGTACCCGTGTCCGACAATATCTCTCGAACGGCACACATGAGTGAACGAAGCATAGTAATTAGATTGTGATCTGCTCTAAAGGGGCCCTGAAACAATTGTTTGAGTAACTGTGGAAATAATTTAGTGAAAAAGCGTAATACATCACCAATTGAACAATCCAAATTTAAAAATCCATCCAGCACGAGTGGACTCACAACGATTTCTCATACACTGCAATCACACTCTCTCTTCTCTTGTCCCGACGAAAGCGCTGGAAACTGAGCAGGGAGGAATAAACAAAAAACATCACTCGCGCCTCATGGTTTTGAGCAGTTTTTTTTCTTCGAATACGCGGATTTTTCAGTGCGATGGCGCACGCACGCGTTAACAGGCGATGATCTGCGGTGGTGAACTCTGTAACAACCGAGCGCGCCACGTTCAAATCAGCAAATGACCAGTAAATGGGTTTACTGGACTTATTTTCTGTGTTTTGTCGGGGGAAGAGGAAGCTACATTCACCTGACTTCGATAAGGTATTGTAAATTCCAGGCCACGTGTAGCGCTATAATATTTGACTCGCGTGTTGTTGGGCGCCTCTATTACTGATCGGCAGCATTTTCTGAACATGCTCAAAATGTTGTGCGGGGCCCTTTTAAGTGTGTGAAAAGCCGTTGGTGAAGATCGCAGAGTTGGCATGGTCTTCTGAGGCTCTAAAGTTAGGACACGACTTGAAAGATTCAGTCATTCTTCTGTAGAGGTATTCATCTGCACAGTCTTATTTGAGTTACTCATTTGAATTACTTCAATTCATGGTGCAGCTGTAGAGGTGGCGCTGTCGTTTCGAACTTGCACAGTCTTTGAAGTCGTACGATGGCGCCGACGCCGCTGCTGACGCCGAACTTTTCGAAAGCCTCCCTTTGGGTCCAATTGTCTCTGACCATTTGTTTATGCACCATGTACTCCTTCTTAATTCGGGTACAGTCTTTTGATGAGGCAGCGGCTGAGCTATTACAGTTGCCAAATTTAAGGAATGTGGATTGACAAGTATCTTCCTTTTGCGGTTCTCGATACAGGGGCACCGAAGTGCGCTGAGGCACACGCTTTTGACCTGACCTTGATTGAACACTGGTGACAATGAAGCAACTTTTGCACAAATGGCCAAACAGAATATTGAAAATGTCCTACTTTGACATGGGGTGGTGTGCAATCGCCCTTGAAGGCCAGTTTCACATGGCGTGACTTTCAAGGCGGTTCAGCTGAGTGACTACAGTACCTTCATTTGCCGGTTTATTAAGGGTAGGCAATACAGCGTCGGGAATATCAGTGCCTACGCCGTACATCACACCAGCTCTGGATGTGTTGCAAATTGGTATAAAGGGGCGCACTTAATGCCGCCTAGCTCAGTGACTAGATTGAATGGTCCTAGCGCATTCACGCGGAGTACTTCTATGAAGAGCATATTTTTCACTTATTGATTCTGATGTCCTTGATTTCATTAAGCACCACACGTTCCGAAAAAAAGCGGGGAGTGCTTGCCTGTTCAGCAGGTGCAGGTTTCCTGAGGACTCTTCCAGCAAGAAGATGATGTCGTGTGGCCAGCGGTCATGTCTTGACTTCATAGTCGCTGTACTCACAGGAGTCGGTGAGGCGGCGTTAAGTATCTTCCTCTTCACCCTCTTGCTTCGGAAGGAATGAAATCATCACCGGATGAGCCATCTTCTGAGGCAGCTGAGTACAGCTCTGTGTCCTTGCTGTCACCGAGTGAGGTTCTTCTCTTCCTCGCGGTGGTTCGCTGAGATGACTGCTGGCCAGGTTGTCCTCTCGAGGGCCTCGCGTTCATAGCCGCAAGACGGGGAGCCGAAGGACCAGAAAAACCCGAAGGTTTCATCGGAAAATTCTGAGAGCACAGAGAGAAGCGCTTGAATACCCGAATACTTGGTCGTCACCATTGTCATACGCCAACGTTATCATTGTATTATACGATCTTATACAAATGTTGATACAGAGATCAAATTAAAAGTGATTAAAGAGAGAAATAAAACGATGTGATTATTCTAGAATGCAACCCAAGACAGCTTCTGTGTCGCAGCAAATTATCGCTTTACCAAATGCTTAGGGAAGTGCAAAGTGATTTATTTCTATGTTATCGCAGAAGATTCTCCAAAGGCATTGGTCCCACGTGAGCGACGTAGTTTTTAAAGGGCGTACTTCACATTTATTTTGCTAAGATTCTTTCCACATAAAGAGCTGTAGTTATGATATCACTGTAATCTGAGATATGATATAACTTTCTTGCGAGAGGAGCACTGGTAACCCTAAAAGAAGGTATTTATTGTGGGAATGTTCTGTTCAGCATTTCTTGCTATTTTTACGAAATCACCACATAAAGCTGTTGCCATATTGAAAATTGTGAATTGATAAATGCTTCATTTGTTGGTGCATATGGCGGAATTAGCAGTGGTACAGTTGGAAGATGTGGTGGTTCTAATGGCTGAGAATGAAAAGAACGAAAGAAAATAGCGACACACTGTGGCGGTGGTGGTGGCAAAACTGTATTGGTGGCGGTGGGTGCGAGCTTAATTTGGTGGTGGTGATTGCGATGGTGAGCCCATGATAGCTGTAGTGCAAAATGCCGGCTAATAGTGGTGATGTAAAACGCTTTGCTTGATAGCTTGGTGAAAAAAATGGATGATGGTTACATGATAAAAGCATATGGGGATGAAGTCGTAATGAAAGTGCACGTGGCAGTTTTTATAATTACTGCCACGTTTACTGTTTTTTCTTCAAGTGTGCAGAAAGTATCTTTACTTTACAAGGAAGGCCATACGAATCATAACGCTTTATAGCCCGCTTTTTTATTCATGTGGAGTCAATAGCCACCTCAAGGTTTTTGTAGCGCTGCCGGCGTTATATTTTACGTACTGTGAAGCGTATAGGCGTAATAGGCTGAATGAGAGACCTATTTCGTTTACGTCTTTATCGTGTAAGGATAATGAACATACAAAATAAGAGGCTAAAATGAAACATTCATTAGATTATGATTAATAACAAAGAAACAGCGTTGTTTGCACAAAACGTTTCATATACTACCCCGCTTCTTGAGTTTTTAAAGACCTAGAAACAGCAATAGACTTTGGTGGGCATACAGATGACCTCTCTCTTTATTACAGCCAAGACTTCGGCATTGTTCCTTCTCTTCTCCTCCTTGGAAATTTACGAACACTAAATATAAACGAAAAATTCGTAACTAAATCAAAATACTTGTTTCAATGCCACTAGTGTGTTCTTTTGAATGGTAACAAAGCAGATTTTGATGAGAACACATTGGACGTCCCCACGGGTCAGTCTGGAGCCTTGCCCTGCCGCGGTGGTCTAATGACTAAGGTACTCGCTGCTGACCCGCAGGTCGCGGGTTCGAATCCCGGCTGCGGCGGCTGCATTTCCGATGGAGGCAGAAGTACGCCCGTGTGCTCAGATTTGGGTGCACGCTAAAGAACCCAGGGGGTCGAAATTGCCGGAGCCCTTCACTACGACGTCTCTCACACTCATATGGTAGTTTTGGGACGTTGAACGCCACAAATTAATAAATCAGTTCTGGAGCCTCTGTTATTCAGTAAAACATTATTGGCAACAATGCAGGCGTACGCTAGAATATAAAGTTTTTGCTAGTTATCACTCTATTTACAGAAAAATACAAAATGATCTTCGTCTCACTGAGTTACAGGCTGACCTTGATCGTATTGCTCAATGGTGTTCTAAGTGAAAAATTAAGTTAAACACTAACAAATACGTCCATCTGAGTTTCACAAAAACAAAAACGTTTTATGCAAATTCTATTTTTAACGGGAAGCATATAGGTAGAAAATATAGGTACAACGTTTAGTTGTATTATTGTCGCCCGAGTGCTTCTAGATTGCGCGTGTGAAAATTGTGGTTGCTAATGCTGCAGTGGCAATGAAATATCTTTAAAAAAGGAGATATGCAGATTTTCAGCCTAGGAGAACGGCTTACCTCACTTGTATTGAACAAAGTTACTCTGCTTTACTCCTTGAAGCCCGTCACAGGCAGGCTTGATTATTAAATGAGAAACCTATGCCAGGTTTCCCTTGAATGGGTATGGAAAAAATCACGGTTGTGCCATAATGAAGAGGGAATTAAACCGGAGTAACTTACATCACGAGGTATATTTTACGTTTGAACTTTTTATATCATTATTTCACTATACCATAAGAATTGAAACAGGCGTTCAGTTTAAAAAGTCAAGTTACATATCCTAACATGCAGATTACGTACACAAAATAAAGCCATACTAGGCCAGGATGAACCTGTACACGAGTTCGTTTTGTAGGAAAACTATTATATAATGAAACAATCTGCTGTATGTGCAAGTGTGCAGTGACAATGACTATGTATTTCTCATGTTTGTACCCATCCTGCGTTAACGCCTCCTGCCAAAGCGGTGCTGTATATATAGATAGATAGATAGATAGATAGATAGATAGATAGATAGCTAGATAGATAGATAGATAGATAGATAGATAGATAGATAGATAGATAGATAGATAGATAGATAGATACGGCCAAACTCACTCAATTC
>NW_023609850.1:0-16982 GCF_013339725.1 Rhipicephalus microplus
GAGGCACAGCCCGTAATTTAGTCATTGGTAAAACACACTACTGTCACGTAGCTCTACAGAATGAAGGTAACGGTGGTGGCTACTTTGCGTATCAACCCGGTAAACTGTCACATTTATTGCAGACTTGTTGCCCCTTGACCTCTGGACGCGCTGAACGTTAACGGAAAATATTTACCACGATGACCTCTCACATTTATGTTTAAAATGGTATTGTTAACAGCAAATACTGTTGGTGATTACCCGAGGACTAAGAGGAAAAAAAGAGCCTAAAAGAAGAAATAATGCAAAGAAAAACTTTTCTGTCCAGACGGGCTTGGCAACATAATGCCTACAGACAGAAGCGCGTTCTGGAGCCTCTAGGTTACGCACGCAATCTGTTTGCAGCTAAACGTCTTATGATACCACAACAGGGGTCCATTCCGACAGCGCAGTTCTGTGCAATTACCATCGCCGATGTCTGTAACCAGTTCCACCCGAAATAAATAAAAACAATTCGGCAGATCCTACGTTCCTGCGAATTGACGTTATGCGAAGCATGCGCAGGGAAGCTGACCATGCTGCAATTTTTTATTGAGCGACAGACCATGAAATGACATTAAGCATATAAACAAATATTTCACGCACAGACATATGTTTAAAAGTTGTGGATGTTTATATAATTAGTTGGAACGTGTGCAAGGATGCCAACTGAAACATGTGTATTAGAAAACAAGGGAGAGAAAGAAAGAACATTTTTGGTTGGTTGGTTTGCTTTTATTCAAGGCGAAATTGAACAACACGAGTTGTTCAGTTCACTTGGGGGACACGACTAAAGGCTAAGTAAAAGCCTGACTTGGTCTTGCCACCCTGGCAGCAAAGCAGAAACATACCGCAAGTACAGTACTGAGAAAATCAATCAACATCACGTGTTATCTTACACGGGTACCATAGTCAAACAGGAACTGGCAGAAGTCTGAAAAAAAGAATAGAAATATAAACAGTCCTTATTCGAGTGGTGGCAAATACAAACAAATGCATGTTTTCTATCAAATAAATTAACAAGAGACATCTTGACTAGGAAATCGAGTTGCTCTACAAGACAAATTAGAGTATAACAAACAACAGGCAAGGGACAATAATGAACAAGGTGCAATGAATACAAAAATATCATTAACTACAAATTTCAAAAATCAAGAAAAGCACCGCTTTCATCCACTAGGAACTCTTTCTTTATTTTTTTAATGATCTAGCTGAAATTTCGTCTTCCAGTAAATGTAATATAGTTGGGTATTTGTTTAGAATGTTTGGAATTTGTGACGCTAATCGTTGGTCACCGTAGTTCGTTCGTGATCTATCTTCGTATATTCGGCTCTTTCTCAGCTCGTATGGTGTTTGTTTCATATATTATGTGTCCAAGAATAGTGATGTATTTAGTTTATACTGGTGTAATATCTCCAGGCATAGCTTATGTCCGTATAACAGTTTTATAGGCAATTCTTTCTACATTTTAAAATATGGTTGAGAACTTTTGTAAAGGGGAGTGTTAGATATAGCACGTATAGCACGCTTTTGTAATATCAACGAAGAATCTAGCTTTGTGGCGGTCGTTGTTAGCCACACCAAGGAGCAGTATGTTAGCCGTGAATGTACTAGTGCGTAGTAAATTTGCAGCTTGACATTTGATGGGACGTAGTATCTCAATCTATTTAAAATGCCGATTCTCCTGGAAAGATCTTTTTTTATCGCGTCAATGTGAGGAGACCAAGAAAGTTGTTCTTAAAAGAGAACTCCTAGAAATTTTATTGTTGTTGTGCGCTAAATCTCGGTGCTCTGGAAGTAAATTGGAAGTAAACTTTGTTTTAGCGATATTCAATTGAAGTTTATTTTCATTTAACCATGAGTTTAGTTTCTCCATCCAAACGTTAGCTTTTTATATAGTTCATATACGTTTGAACCTGCGAAAAGTACATTTGCGTCATCAGCGTACAATATTATTTTCTTGTGTCTATCGATATTTACGATATCATTAATGAACAGCAGCAGTAGGATTGGCCCAAGAATTGATTCCTGGGGGACACCATACTTAATGTGTTCAACTTGAGAGTGTGTATTATTTACAATGGTATATTGTTTTCTAGACGAGAAATAACTGTATAAATTGAGCTGTGGTACCCCGAATGCCATAATACGGTAGTTTTCGTAAAAGTAGATCGTGTTGTATACTGTCGAATGCCTTTCTAAAATCCAGAAATATTCCTAGTGTAAAGATTTTGTTTCAATGTTGTCTAGAATGTATTCTTTGATACTGAGTAGAGCCGACTCAGCAGACATGTTTTTGCAAAATCAATATTGGTCTTTCGCTATTAAATTGTTTGCGTTTAGAAAGCCCGTAATTCACTTATATATAACTCGTTCAGCCATGTTCGTGAACACAGAGAGTACAGATATAGGTCTGCAATTGTTAAGCTCATCAAATGGCCCACCTTTATGAATGGCAGTTACTCTCGCAAGTTTCATTTGATCGGGAAAAACACCTGAAGATAGCATCAAGTTATAAATGTGCGTTAGCGGTGTAGAGATAATGTGACTTATAGCCATTAAAGGCTTTGGCTTAATGTCATCTGGGCCGCAAGCACAGTTATCCTCTAATGAAGTTATTAGCTTTACCACTTCTTGTTGTTCAGTAGAAAACAGGAATACACTACACGGGTAATTTGATGCTATATAGTTCTCGCAACACGTTTCCGTGCTGTCTGTTGTGAACTCATCAACTGTTAAAAAGCATTTGTTAAAGGTGTCAGCGATTTCTAATTTACTCATGCCCAGTTTTTCAAATTTTATTCGTCTGGATATCTGCTTTTTAGTAATGAGGTGATTTATTGTGTCCAACAGCAGGCGCGCGTCTCCTAAATGAGTGGTAAAATTACTAATGTAGTATTCCGTCTTCATCATCATCATCATCAGCCTGACTACGTCCACTGCAGGACAAAGGCCTCTCCCATGTTCCGCCAGTTAACCCGGTCCTGTGCTTGCTGCTGCCAATTTATACCCGCAAACTTCTTAATCTCGTCTGCCCACCTAACCTTCTGTCTCCCCCTAACCCGCTTCCCTTCTCTTGGAATCCAGTTCGTTCCCCTAATAACCAGCGGTTATCCTGTCTACGCGCTACATGCCCAGCTCACGTCCATTTCCTCTTCTTTATTTCAACTATGATATCCTTAACCCCCGTTTGTCCCCTAATCCACTCTGCTCTCTTCTTGTCTCTTAAAGTTACACCTACCATTTTTCTTTCCATTGCTCGCTGCGTCGTCCTCAATTTAAGCTGAACCCTCTTTGTAAGTCTCCAGGTTTCTGCTCCGTAGCTAAGTACCGGCAAGATACAGCTGTTATATACCTTCCTCTTGAGGGATAGTGGCAATCTACCTGTCATAACTTGAGAGTGCTTGCCGAATGTACTCCACCCTATTCTTATTCTTCTAGTTACTTCAGTCTCGTGGTTAGACTCTGCGGTTAATACCTGCCCTAAGTAGACATAGTCTTTTAGAACTTCAAGTGCACTATTACCTATCTCGAAGCGCTGCTCCTTTCCGAGGTTGTTGTGCATTACTTTCGTTTTCTGCAGATTAATTTTAGGACCCACCTTTCTGCTCTCCTTGTCTAACTCCGTAATCATGAGTTGCAATTTGTCCCCTGAGTTACTCAGCAATGCAATGTCATCGGCGAAGCGCAGGTTACTAAGGTATTCTCCATTAACTCTTATCCCTAACTGTTCCCATTCTAGGTTTCTGAAAACCTCCTGTAAGCACGCGGTAAATAGCATTGAGGAGATTGTGTCCCCCTGCCTTACACTCTTCTTTATTGGTATTCTGTTGCTTTTTTTATGAAGCACTATCGTAGCAGTTGATCCCCTGTAGATTTCTTCCGGAATGTTTATATATACTTTATCTACGCCATGATTCCGCAGTGTCTGCATGGCGGCTGACATTTTTACTGAATCAAACGCCTTCTCGTAATCTATAAAGGCTATGTATAGTGGTTGGTTATACTCTGAGCATTTTTCTATTATCTGATTGATAGTATGAATGTGGTCGATTGTTGAGTAGCCTGTTTGAAATTGTACTTGTTCCTTTGGTTGATTGAATTCTAATGTTTTCTTTACTCTGTTAGCAATTACCTTTGTGAATAGCTTGTATACTACAGAGAGCAAGCTGATCGGCCTGTAATTCTTCAAGTCCCTGTCATCTCCTTTCTTATGTATTAAGATGATGTTAGCGTTCTTCCAAGACTCTGGTACCCTTCCCGTCAGGAGACACCTCGTAAATAGGGTGGCTAGTTTTTCTAACACAATCTGTCCTCCATCTTTCAGCAGATCTGATGTTACCTGATCCTCACCAGCAGCTTTGCCTCTTTGCGTGCTCTCCAAAGCTTTTCTGACTTCTGTCATTACTGGGGGGGGGGGGGTGTCATCTGGGTTACTGCTAGTTCTTATATTATTAAGGTCGTGGTTGTCTCGGCTACTGTACAGATCTCTGTAAAACTCCTCCGCTATTTTAACTATCCTATTCATATTGGTAGTTATTTTGCCTTCTTTGTCCCTTAGTGCCTATATCCGACTTTTGCCTATCCGAAGTTTCCTCTTCACTCCTTTGAAGCTTCCTCCGTTTTTCAGGGCGTGTTCAATTCTCCCCATGTTATACCTTCTTACATCGCATGCTTTACGTCTATTAATCAACTTTGAAAGCTCTGCCAGTTCTATTTTGTCTGTTGTACTCGATCTATTCATGCTTTGACGCTTCTTAATTAGGTTATTTATTTCCTGGGAAAGCTTGCCAGTGTCCTGTCTAACTATACCCTGCCTCCAACTTCCACTGCACACTCTGTAATGGTATTCGTTAGATTATCATTCATTGTATCTACGCTAAGGTTGCTTTCCTCACTAAGAGCCGAGTGCAGGTTCTGCAGCAACACTCTGAATTCCTTTACTTTCCCTCTCAGTGATAGCTCATTGATTGGCTTCTTGCGTATCAGATTCTGTCGTTCCTTCTTCAAGTCTAGGCGAATTTGAGACCGTAACATTCTATGGTCACTGCATCGTACCTTGCCAACCACTTCCACATCCTGCACAATTCCTGGGTGTGCAGTCATTATAAAGTCTATTGCGTTCTTATTTTCGCCATTAGGGCTCCTCCATGTCCACTTGCGGTTTTCTTGTTTTCGGTAGAAATTATTCAAAATCCGCAAATTATTGCGTTCTGCGAATTCTACTAGTAGCTCTCCTCTGGTATTTCTAGTGCCGATGCCATAATCTCCTACTGCCTCTCTCCAGCCCGCTTCTTCCCTACCTTTGCATTACAGTCGCCCATCACTATAGTATACTGTGTTTTTACCTTACTCATTGCCGATTTATTGCCGATACTCATTGCGTCTTCATAGAAGCTTTCAACTGAAGCGTCATCATGGCTGGATGTAGGCGCGTAAGCCTGTACTACCTTCATTTTGTATCTTTTATTCAGTTTAATTACGATACCTACCACCCTTTCATTAATGCTATAGTATTCCTCTATGTTGCCAGCTATGTTTCTGTGAAAAAGGAACGCCACTCCCAGTTCGCTTCTGTCTGCCAAGCCCCGATAGCAAAGGACGTGCCCATTCTGTAGCACAGTATAGGCCTCATCTGTCCTCCTAACCTCACTGAGCTCTATTATATCCCATTTAACACCCTCTAGTTCCTCGAATATTACAGCTAGACTTCCCTCACTAGATAAGGTTCTAGCGCTAAACGTTGCCAAGTTCAGGTTCCAAAGGCGGCCTGTAGTCCAGAGATTCTTAGCACCCTATGCTGCGTTGCAGATCTGACCGCCGCCATGGTCAGTTGCTTCGATGCTGCTGGGAACTGAGGGCTGTGAGTTATTTGACGTATGCATGTGGGAGGTAGTGGCCAGATACTGCACCAGGGTGGCCAATCTTTCTATGGTGAGGGAGTGCGTTCCCGGCGGTGGTTACCGGTGAGGCCACACCCCAGGCCTCTTAATGCAGTTCGATCAGCACGCGGATTTTTTTTCCTGGTTGGGAACTGCGCGGCACCGGGATTTGAACCACGAACCTCTTGCATGCGAGGCGGCTGCTCTACCCACTACGCCATCGCCGCCGGATTGTTATGTTCTAAATGTAGGTTTCAGCGGTGTATCAGTCAATTTGTGGTCAATTTTATAAAAATGTTTTAACGAAATGAGATTTCTGCTGATTACCCCCTTAATTAAGAGTCTAGAGAGTACGGAGTTGGGCCTCCGATTAGCCTATGGGGTGCTGTTTATTGATATATTAAGCGGACAAAATTTAAATTTGTTTGTGAGGTGATGTTACCAAATAATCTTTTTATTGACTAGGATTAATTTTGGTCACGAAATAGTTCCGGTACTATTACTCCTGTCCTGATGAAACCTGAGCGGTGACAGGCCTACAATCGGGGCTTTGCACGGTATGAGTTAGAAGTTTCCCGGAAGGTAATTAGCAAAGTTAAAAGCGATCGTAAAGGAAAAAAACACGTGGTTCAAGACTTTGATCTGACGGGCGTACTTTTCTCCCGAGCAGTGAGCCACCCTCCTCCTCTGAGCGAGAGAAGACGCGGGCGCCACATGTTTATTAGTCTATTAGCGGTTTTCGTTATATTCTTTCTAACTCTGTATCTTCCGGTTACCTTAGGCTATAAAAATTATTTTCACACGGAAAGAACCGGACTGTTGTGTTCTAAAAGAAGATATTAGCTATTTTTCGGTGGCGTTTGTAGCTCCTTTTGAAAATTTGTTTTGATGAAATAAGCTTTTTGCTGATTACCACCTTAATTAAGCGCCTAGAGTGTACGGAATTGGGCCTCCTGGTAGCTTTTGGGGTGAGGTTTATTATTATATTAAGCGGACAAATTTTAAATGCGTTTGCGAGGTGATATTACCAATTTATTCTTTTTAGTGATTAGGCTTAATTTTGATTGCGGAATAACTCTGGAACTATTAAACCTAGCCTGATCAAACTTCAGTAGCGTCAGGTCTACCCTAAGGACTTTCAACTTTATAAGTAAGAAGTTTCCCGGTAGAATATAAAGGAAGCTACGAGCGATCGTAAAAAAACACGTGGTCTGACTGTTGTTGTTTTCACAGATTCACACTGTTTTCCGCTCCTAAAACTTAAAATTTTCATTTGTAATAGCAGTATTTGTAGCGGTTGAACTCCTTGTATCAAGAACAAATAGACACCACTCTGACCCTCCTAGAACCAAAATTGCTAAAGTTATAGGCACATATGTGCAGAGCTCATTTACACGTGGTGCTGACGCGGCCGCTCCCGTGGCTCCCCCGTATTCCCATCTTGACTATCTTCAAATTTTTGTTCAGTGTATTACGAAATTTTTTGAAATTACGTAAATCGTTTTCGTCTCTGGAAGATAGGAAAACTTGAAAAAGGTTGTTTTTGACTAGAATTCTGGTGTATAGTTGCACTGTCACCCATAATTTTCTGCATTTTCTGTGTTTTTTGCAGGGCTTAAGAGGGAAGCACGCGTCATATAAAAATGTCAAGTGTTTTAAAAATATGTTGTATGATTTATTAGGATCTCTTTCTTCTATAACCGTGCTCCAGTCAATTCCAGAGTTGAGGTTCTCAAAAAGTTTATAGTTGCGGCTAGAATAACTCCTAAAAAGCATTTCATCCTTTCTTTTGATTACACGATTGCCTGGTAGAAAGCAGTATGTTGGGAAATGGTCGCTAATGTCGGTAGTAATTGCGCCTGCTTTGACATCAGTAGTATCGAAACTTGTAATACGTAGGTCTAACGTTGTTTCCGATGTGGCGGTTATTCTTGTTGGGGTGCTAATTACATTCATACAACCAGATGTTTCGATTAGTTCATTTAGGCGTACGTAGCTGGGGTTATCTAGTGACACATTGATGTTAAAGTCACATACCAAGACAGTCTGTAAGCGAGACTCTAGAGATCTCTCCAGTGATTTCTCAATGATATTCAAAAAGCTTTCTATTGAACCAGTAGGAGGGCAATAAATCACAGAAAGTAACACATTAGAACATTCTAACATTATACACTCATAGCTATCACCTACGACCTTAAACTCGGCAACAATTCTATATGGGAGATTTGCACGGACATACACACAAACACCACCACCACGCTTTCGTAATCGGTATGCAGAAATGCACTCATAACCATCAATCAAAATACAATCATCATCTGATGACAGCCATGTCTCAGTAAAGCAAATTATATCAAATGGATAATTAGTTTCCGACAACAACAATCTTATCACATCAAAATTCTTTTTTAAACTTTTCGCATTTAAAAGAAAAACAGAGAGCGCAGAGCCACTTCTTGAGGTCGGAAGATCGCGTAGGAATTCGGATGGTGAATACGACATCTTGGGACGGGATCACCCGAGAAATACACAACTGTTACCACTCTTCATGATAAACGTATCATGTCCTCGCTTCTCCGAATGACCACTGCTCTTTCGCCATTCGCTCGCCTCACTAGCACATTACCGTTGGCGTGCCACACGAATGCAAAAGCCGTTTTCTTAGCCTATTCTTTGGTCATAGTGAGCAGTTTTCGCGCCTGTCGAGTCATGTTCTCACAAATGTATGTGTTACTGTTTTCTCTTTTGAGCTGTCGTCGCTTTGAGAGCCAGTTGTCCCTTGTTTCCTGATTCATGAAGCGCACAATAATGCCACGAGTCTTGCCTGGCTTAGCGGGTAGCCGATGGATGGTTTAAATATCACTGCAGGTCAGGGAGGGAAGTGATATTTGTTTCGCAATTTCATTCACTTTGCCACAAGATCCTCCCCTCAGTTTCCCTATAGCCATGTATTTCTAGGTTCATGCGTCGGCTACGATATTCTAGCTTGTCTAAATCTTGTGCCATCAAAGCCACATCTTTATTTACCTTGCTTTTCTCTAGCTTATCGACTCTCTTCGACAAATCTTTCGTAGCTGCTTCTTGGGCGTGCAGTCGTTCACTGAATTCATCAAATTTGTTCGACAGAAGCTGCACAGCTGTTTCCATTGATTGGAGCTTGCTTGGCAAAGCTAGGAGTGCATCAATCTTAAATTCAAGTGAGTGGAGGTGCTGCGCTACTATGCTATCAGTTGACGCCCATTCCGCATCAGTCTCAGATTTCTGGCGGCCAGTCTTGCACTTATCGCACTTCCATGTTTTTCCCCCGTTTTTGCACGCTTCTTCCAAAACGCCTGAGCATGCACCTAGGTGGAATGCGAATTTACATTCTGAACAAGGCAGAAGTGGGCGTCCGTCTTCTGGTCCAAGACGACATGAACAACAACGTAATTGTAAGATGTCACTGCAGTTTCACACTACAACTACACACCAACACTTGCCAGCAGCGGCGGAGAGGAAAACAATGGCATAAAAAGATATTCACCAACCTGAAAAATGTGGAGCGAAATTTTAGGCGTGTGCTCGCTGGTGATGCCGCTGCTCCCAAATGATGGTTCACACCCCTCGTAGAAAATTCGTTGGCCATGTCCGAGTAGCGTCGCTGTGGCAGCCGGTGACGTCAACAGCGCAATCTTTCGTTGTGCCTCTCTTTTCGATGAAAGAATGATGCCAACATGAGTGCCGAAGTGCGCCGGCCCGGATCGGTGGTGCTTTCAGTCAAAGCGTGTTCTCCTGTTTCGGCTGAAAAATATGGAGCGCAATCTTAGGCGTGTGCTCACTGGTCATGCCGCTGCTTTTATTATTTAGTAATAAAAAGCGGTTAATCGTGGTTGGGGCCCTTCTTGTACGGCTCCACTGGCTCAATAAGCTCGGCGGGCCTGACCAAGAGTCACTAATTGGCTTCCCAGGGTCTATTCAGCAAGTCGCGCGTCCCACGACCACGTATGTATTGGGTGCGTATTTCCTATGTCGACTTTGACAGGTCGCTCTGGACATCTGTAGGTAATGTGTGTTAGTGTAAGAGTATCTGCGCACCAGGGCCATCAGTTGGGATATCTTTCCCGGTACATCATGTGAAGCTTATACAGATTAGGAATTGTATTAGTCTGCAGATAGCGCAAGTCCCAAGCTTGATGCCTACTGAGGTCCTTATAGGGAGGTGCCCTGATACGGTGATCTAATCTTAGTTTTTTTCAAGATTCCGCGCCGGGTCACTCGATTTGTGTCCTCTTTAGCAGCAGCTGTGTCCTCTTAGCAGCTGTGTCCAGACGCTGTGTCCTCTTTAGCAGCAGCTCCACTACCAGCAGCAGCTGGTAGTGGGGCTCGGCCAGTGAGTACTCGAGCTTGACAATCAACAAGTTCATTTTCATCCTGGCCCTCACGGGCCTAACACCAGAATAACCCATGATCAAAGAGGACTTAGTTTTCCAACAGCTTGATGTCCGTTGTAGGTGATATGCCCTTGAGGTACATGCGACAAGCAGTCTGAGAGTCTGAGACAACGTTAGCAGAGGTACCCTATTTTTCTGCCATTGGATTGGTGAGAGCGATGGCAGTGTCCTCGGCTGACGTGGAGGATAAGGTACGTATGGAGGCGGAGTTGATGAGATTACTCCGTTTGACTACATCGAGAGCAAAGGTGCGAGATTGCCCTTCCTGCTTAACGTAGGGACTGACGTCTGTATAGTAAAAATCAGGCCGTTTTTTCTGTCGCTTCAGCCTCCTTACTCAAGCTTTTCGGTGTCCTACATGGTGGTATGGATGCATATTGCGAGGAATGGGCCGCTTCATAATGCGCTGTCTGAGATTTTGTGAGAGAAGCTTGCTGGCTTCAGAAAAATATAGCGATGAGAAGGGATATCCGATCATTTTTCAGGGAAATTCCCCTGCGGCATGCCACAGAGTCGTTCTCGCTTGGAGATGACTGTGGAAGCTGCCAGCTCCTCGAAGGTATTATGCACCCTTAGTTCCAGCAAGTGCTGTGTGCTTGTACTGGTAGGTACACTCTAAAAATATCGAGTAAAATGGGTGTATTTTTGTCCCACAACAATATTTGTCATCAGGCTTTCGTGCACTTCCTTTCTTGAAAACTTGGCCCTGGCCACTTTTCTCCCGAGAATGCAATGTAAACCTGATAATGGGCATGTCGATCGTGACCGAAATGTACCGGGCGCGGGGCGATAGCGCAAGGATGGAATGCAATATAGATGACGACTATTGTTGTAGGACAAAAAACACCCTTTTTACTCGCTCCTTTTTTTAAAGTGTAGTCCAAAGGCTGCTTTCTTAGCAAGTCAAATTAATATGTCAACTTGCTCTGCCCTGTTTTCCGGGTTGTCTGGTAAGAGAGAGCATAGGTAAGCAGACTCAGAACAAGTGCTTGCGAAGCGTGGGCGTGTCATGCTCAGTCATGCTCTGATTTCCTTTGTATATTCTTCTAATGACTCCTGTCAGGCTTTTTATTGTATGCTTCAGCTTATCTAAGGCGGTCTTGACGCTCGTTGTTTCCTGAATGTGCCTGCCGAGTATTTGAAGAGTGCAAACTCTTCTGAGTCACGATCCTCCCAAGTAAAATGTTAGCTCAGGTGCTTGGCAAGACTGCGACCTATATGGACGTATGTGAATTTATTTTGATTTCGCCTGTGGGCACTCCATCGTGGCTTTTTCTAGGTTGTCATTCAGTAAATTCAAGGCAGTTTGCAGGGTATGCTGTTGCTCTCCGTAGGACCCTCGGGTGGTCCAAAGGGTTCTTTGTCTAAATACATTGCAAAGTTGAGGTGGGGTTCATGAGTGAGCATATGGCCAGGTTTCATCGCCCGACGTTAAAAATAAACGGAGACAATACAAAGCCTTCGAGTGCACCTTGATCGGGCATACTGAATGGGTTGAATTTGAGATAACCCAATACGAGACTTGCAGTGCGATTGCGCAGAAAAGTTTGAACGTAGTTGTAAATAGGTGGGCACATCCAATATATTTCGATTTTTGAAATATCGCTTCGTGAGAGATAGTGCGAAACGCATTATGCACATCCAATGCCAAGACTTTTTTGTCAACACGGCCTGAGGGTAGATTCAATACTTCATTCTTGAGTATCAGAAAGATGTAGTATACCAAGACCCCTCTGCGGAAGCCGAACATCATATTTGGAATGAGCTACTTTTCCTGAACATGCATTTTAAGTCGCTTCAGCACGACCTTTTTTGAACAACTTACACAGGCAAGAAGTCAATGAAATGGGACGAAGGTGATTGGGTGTTTTGGGTTTGCTTGCTTTGGGTATACGAAATATATTAGCCTTGTTCCAAAGTGCAGGTAGTTCTGCTTCTGGCGTGGAAACTACGCTGTTAAAGTAGTCTGTGAGATCTTGTAGTGTTCTTCTATCAACACTTTTTACCATAGCATTGGTAGCACCATTGGGGCCCGGAGAAGCCTTTCTTTGAAATTTCTGAGTGCTGAATAGAGCTCCTCAACTGCGACTAGAGTGTCTGGAATGGAATTTGGGGACGCCGTGTATTGTCGTACAGCTACAATGCTCCTGGTCGAAGGCCTTGCGCTGGCGATATAACTTTTCGTAAGCTCGGGTAGAAATTGTTTGTTGCTCGTCTTTTATTCAGTGGCTAGTTTTGTTAATGTATTTGTCGTGTCGGTTCTCGTGCTAGCAGTATCTAACATTGCGGGCAAGATGGCCTGGGTTTTTTTATGGTTCCTAAAGTGCCTTTGAATGAATCACAGAAAGTTAGCCAATTGCTTTCTGTGTGCTCTGCTGCATAGAAGTTGACTTCACTAGTTAGCTGGCAGATCTGCTGCTTCGCTTTGCGAATGAGCCTTTGGTGTTTGCAGCGTTTAACAACTCCCCAACAGAACTCCCACATGTGTGCTTATGGTATGGCTTCTTCTGTGACGCTATTTCCCAATCGGGTTGGCGTGCCCAGAGGGGTGAGCAACTCCAAATTGTAGTGCTTTGTTCCCTCCAACAGCTTGGTCCCCTTCGGGCGATGTACTCTACAGCCCCACGTAGTGCTCCACGCGTTGAAGTCACCATAGAAGAACAAGCGATCTTCTCCAGTTGGGTTGTTATTAGGTGTGCGTATTAGTGTGTTCAAGTCCGCCAAGCGCGCCTGAGGTAGGCTGTATATATTGAAAATAACTACTTTGGGACGCCCCTCTTTGCTGGCTATATAGTGAGCGTTCGTGAGTCTATTTCTGGAGAGGAGTGGCTATCATGTGTAATTGCCAAGTCTTTCTTTACCAGGAGTGCCACTCTGGGATCAACTGTGCCTGATGATAGGTGATAGCCTGTAAGTGTCTACGAGCCCTTGCCAGCTTCCTGTAAGCAGATTACATCAGGCTAGACCAGTGCTGTACGGACGAATTGTGTTAGAGAGCCGTGTTTGTTTTTAAAGGAACTGCGATTCCAAGACCACAATGTAGGATTCTTTTGTGACCTAAAGTGCTTTTTTATGATAGGGAATAATGCTGCTTTGGGTAACTCCTTTTGTACCTCTCAACGACCTTTGCTTCTTGGCTTTTGGAGTCGGTGCCGGGCTGCTGTTTTCTTTTTAGCACGCTCTGAAGCGTTTGATCTACGTGACAATTTAGGTCTTGAAAATCTTGATGAAAGAGCTGAACTTGTTCGTTCGTTTGCTGTTGCAGGCTGTTTTGTAATTGTTCTAGCAAAGCCTGTTGAAGTCATTCAGCCTGCTGGTATGTGAAAATTGGTTGTGCAGCCCGTTCGGAAGAGCATAGGGAAGCTGCTACCAGCTCCTTGCTCTGGCTAAACCATAGAGAAGGTGTCAGTTGGCGCACGTTTAAAGGATTGCTTAATGATTGACAATAGATTTGTGGAGTTTACCGTCCCAAAACCACCATACGATTATGAGAGACACCGTAGTGGAGGGCTCCGGAAATTTCGACATCCTGAGGTTCTTTAACGTGCTTGTTAAACTCAACACTACAATTGGGAGTTCCCTTCCCGTTACGCCAATCCGACTGGGAAATAGCGTCACAGGAGACACCATACCTGACTTTGCCTTTACCGAGAACATGCTGCCAGTGCAATAGAATAACCTTGCGGAAACCTTGGAAGTGACCATAACATGACGCAAATCCAATGCAGCTCCACATGCCTTAGACGGCCACTGGGGAAAACGAAGTTAACGGACTGGAAGAAATATCGCGAAGCGCATGAGCACAGACTCCGCAAACCAACCCCAGCACAAAAGTGGAAAGTATGCACAACTGAAACTCACGCTCAATTTACCAAGACGTATGAAACCACAGTGAACGGACCAGTAAAGAACAATCACCTAGCACACATATGGGAGGCCCGATGGTGACTTGTTAAACGCTGGAAACGCCATAGGCTTAATCACAAACTGAAGCAGCGAATCTGCCAGCTAACAAGTGAAGTCAACTTCTATGAAGCAGAGCTCATATAAAGCAATTGGAAAACTTTCTGTGATTCGATCAAAGGCACTTTAAGAAAAAAAAACCTGGGCCATCTTGCGCACAATGATAGATCATGCTAGCACGGGAAGTGAAACGACAAATACATTAACAAAACTAGTCGCTGAACAAAAAAGGAGCACCGAGCAACTTCTCGACGAGCTTACGAAGAGATACATCACAGCGCAAGGCATTCCACCCGGAGCATCGTAGCTGTACGACAATACACGGCGTCCCCAAATTCCATTCCAGACACTCTAGTCACAGTTGAGGAGCTCTATTCAGCGCTCAGAGCTTTCAAAGAAAGGCTTCCCTGGGCCCTGAGGGTGTTACCAGTGCCATCATAAGAAATGTTGACAGATGAACACTACAACATCTCACAGACTACTTTAACAGCATCGTTTCGATGCCAAAAGGAGAACTACCTGCACTTTAGAAAAAGGGTAATATATTTCGTGTACCCAAACCAAGCAAACCCAAAACACCCAATAACCTTCGCCCCATTTCATTGACATCTTGCCTGGGTAAGTTGTTCCAAAAGGTCGTGCTGAAGCGACTTAAAATGCATGTTGAGGAAAAGTAGCTCATTCCAAATATGATGTTCGGCTTCCGCAGACGGGTCTTGGTATACTACATCTTTCTGATACTTAAGAATGAAGTATTGAATCTACCCTCAGGCCGTGTTGACAAAAAAGTCTTAGCATTGGATGTGCATAAGGCGTTTCGCACTTTCTCTCACGAAGCGATATTTCAAAAATCGGAATATATTGGATGTGGCCAACGTATTTACAAATACGTTCAAACAATTCTGCGCAATCGCACTGCAAGTCTCGCATTGGGTTCACTCAAGTCCAACTACTTCAAATTCCCAATTGAGGTACACTGCAAGGCTTCATATTGTCTCCCTTTCTTTTTAAGGCCAGGCAATACAAGCTGGCCATAATGGTCACTCATGAACCATGCCTAGGCTTTGCAATGTATTCAGACAAAATAACTCTTTGGACCACCCAGGGGTCCTACGGGGAGCACAAGAATACCCTGCAAACTGCTTTAAAGTTCGTGGATGACTACCTAGAAAAAGCCGGGGTGAAGTGCGCTGGGGAAATCTAAATACATTCATATACGTCTATATAAGCCGCAGTCTTGCTAAGCACCTGAGCTAACATTTTACTTGGGAGGATGGCCACTCAGAAGAGTAAGCACTCTTCAAATACTCGGCAGGCACATTCAGCAAACAACGAGTGTCAAGACTGCCTCATATAAGCTGAAGCATACGATAAAAAGCCTGATAGGGGTCATTCGAAGAATATTCAAAGGAAATAAGAGCATGATTGAGCATGACACGCTGAGGCTTGTGCAAGCACTTGTTCTGAGTCGGCTTACCTATGCTCTCCCTTACCAGACAACCCGGGAAACAGAGCAGGAGCAAGTCAACATAATATTTTGACTTTCGAATAAAGCGGCCTTTGGACCACCTACGAGTACAAGCAGGCAGCACTTGCAGGAAAAGGGGTGCATAACATCTGCGAGGAGCTGGCAGCTTCCACACTCACCTCCGAGTGAGAACGACTCTGTGGCACACCACAGGGGAATTTTTCTAACAAATACTCGGATATCCTATCTCATCGCAATAATGTTCCCAAGCCACAACCTTCTCTCACAAAATCTCAGACAGCGCACAATTAAGCAGTCTATCCCTCGCAATATGCATCCATACCACCATATAGGACGCCGAAAAGCTCGAGTAAGGAGGCTGAAGCGACAAAAAATCGTCCTGACGTTTATTATACAGGCGTCAGTCCCTACCCTAAGCAGCAAGGGCACTCTCGCACCTTCTTTGCTCTCGATGTAGTCAACCGGGGTAAACTCATCAACTCCCCCTCCATACGTACCTTGTTCTGCGCGTCACCTGAGGCAGCTGCCATCACACTCGCTATTCCAATTTCAGAAAAATAGGGTATCCTTGGTTACGTTCTCTCAGACTCTCAGACAGCTTGTCGCATGTACCTCAACGGCGTATCACCTACAAAAGACATGAAGCTGTTGGGCAACGAACTCTTCTTGAATCATGGGTTAGTCTGGTGTCAGGCCCATGAGGGCCAGGATGTAAATGAACTTGTTAATTGCCAATGTCGAGTACTCACTGGCTGAGCCGCACTACCACTTTTGCTGAAGAGGACACAAATCGAGTGACACGGTGGGGAATCTTGAAAAAAACTAAGATTAGATCACCGTATCCGGGCACCTCCCTATAAGGACATCAGTAGGGATCAAGCTTTGGACTGGCGCTACCTGCAGACTAATACATTCCCAAATCTGCATAAGCTTCACATGATTTACCGGGCAAGATAACCCAACTGATGGCCGTGGTAAGCAGATACTCCTACACTAACACATATTACCTACAGCTGTCCACAGTGACCTGTCACAGTCGACATAGGAAATACGCACCCAATGCAGACGTGTTCGTGGAAGGCGCGACTCGCTGAACGGACCCTGGGAAGCCACGTAATGACTCTTGGTCAGGCCTGCTGAGCCTCTATGGCCAGTGGAGCCTTACAAAAAGGGCCCCAACCACGATGAGCCACTTTTTAT
>NW_023609851.1:0-17926 GCF_013339725.1 Rhipicephalus microplus
TCCTCAGGATATGTTTTAAATAAAGTCAATCTCTCTCTCTCTCGCGTATTTTAAAGTCTAAAAGGGGCCGCTCGTCGTGTTAACCTGGTACCATAGATACCTGCTTTGGAAGTTCCAGTGTCTTAGTGCGAGAGTACGTGCCGGCAGCCTAAGCGCCTGGGTGCGAGGTCAATATCAGGCCTAACGATTGGACAGCTCAAGATATACGCGTACACGTAAAACTACGCTGAGTAAACGCAAGAGACAAAGGACACCACGCCGGGAACACAGGAAGTGTGAGAGGGTCGGAACTTCAAAAGGTTCAGGAGAGGCGATGGGGGACAGGCAAGCACTAAGTCAGATTGGCTCACTTCAATATCGCCCGCTGTATCTTAAACACTAAGCACCCACGGAACTTTGCCAAAAGGCTCGACGCGTCAGAAAGTTGTGGCCTCCCGTGCAAAAGAAGAAAGCAACACTTTTAATGGTGCGCCGAATGTTTTTAGACTTCTATACTCAGGTGTGTGTGTGTGTGTGTGTGTGTGTGTGTGTGTGTGTGTGTGGTGTGTGGTGTGTGTGTGTGTGTGTGTGTGTGTGTTGTACAGTGTACCATGTTATTTTCTCTCAAGGTAAAATAATAAACAGAATGAAATCTATATTGTAACCACGAGCGATAAAAATTCCTAATACTTCATTTTTCGCTAAGACTCCTCGCGCCCCTTCCACAATGCGTTAAAAACAAGGAATTTCTATCTCAATTTGCGAGACCTTTTCAATAGCGCATACAGGAGCGCGTGATGCTGACCTGCGCAAAAGTAAGTCTGTTGGTCTGCGGTGTATCCGTCATTCCGAAACGCCCATTCAATTCCAGGCTTTCGGCGTTATTTACAAATGAACCTTTGGGAACCAACACTTGGCAGTTGCAGTTGATCCGTTGAGAATTCACATTCGTTGCAAGCTTCCAGCAAATCAAAGCCCCTCACTAAGTGCGCTTCTTGCACCGCATTCCGAGTTACGTTCACATTTGTTCTTCCGCGGGCTCGGTGTGGTCAAAGTTTATTCGCTTCTTTTCTTTTTACTTCGACACACTCGTGAAAACATGTGTGTTCTAACAAAATGATTCTTAATTACTCGGTCGTTTTGTTGTTGACATTTCTTCTTGTCGGTGCTTTTTGTTGACATGCAAATGACTTGCATCCTTGACCTAGTTCAGGGTAAAGGACAAGATGAGGTACGAAAATAATGCTTGGGATACAGACGTAAACAAGAAATTGACGTATTAAGAACATTATCTTTTAGTGGTTGAGTCTCTGACTTTCCCGTTCGCTCTTTGCAAGCAAGCACTTCGCTTTTTTTTCACGTCAGCCGTCTGTGTTTCGCCTATAGTTTACGCATTTTTCTTATCTTTTTGTCGTCTTAGCTTTCGGCTCATTAAATTATACTATTTTCGTCGCTATACCGCAGACACGTGTAATTTAAGCAAGCTAAGACGCTTTTCCCATCGGCACCTGCCGAGGCAACGCGTGAGTCGCCTAAAGAGAATCCAAGAGCCGCATAAAAAGACAGGTGGAGTGATCGACTTCGGATTACTGCCATCCGAAGAATGCCTCGTCGCTCACGCCACTGTTTGGACGCGTGGCTTAAGTTCCACTTCGCAAAACAAGCGTCGGCGGTGCTCCAATGCCAGCGGGGATATCGATTCCCTCGCGCAACGGCGCGGCATTCCGTTTCGCACGCAGCGCGCTTCGCATTCGCGCGTCTTTAACGACGTCGTCACGACACAGTTCGGAAAATGTTTGCTTCTTTTTCCCTATCACAAGGCGCGTTCTTCTCCTATACGCATTGCGGGCACGCGCGAAAGAAATATCCACCGTTGAGATTTCCGTGGCACTTGTGGCAACGACACTGATGATTAGTGTAGAACACATCGGACCACATTTTACAATTTGGTACTTGCAGCGTATAGCAACTATAAAGGCTGTAACGATGGCTACTTTTACACGATTCACTTCTTAAAGCACTCTTATAAACTAGTAAATGAGCACTACTATATTTCTACGACACTTCATTTATTAGGTCCAACACTATACGGTGATTTTTTGCCCTGTTGAAATTCAAGGTAAAATATGATCAGGCATTGAATCGAAATTGGAATTCACCAAAACGTGTGATGAATTACCCGCGAGAAAATTCGCTTCATTATTTTCCCTTATTGTTTCCGGATTGATTTGATTGATGTGTGAGGTGTAACGTCCCAAAACCACCATTTGATTATGAGAGACGCCGTAGTGGAGGGCTCCGGAAATTTTGACCACCTGGGGTTCTTTAACGTGCACCCAAATCTGAGTACACGGGCCTCCAACATTTCCACCTCTTATTGTTTCCGGAGCTAAACTTTAAGACGATTTGCGATGCATTAGTCAAGCCAAAATGGCTTCATTCCTACGGCCATATCCTCTGGCTTCTTTGCTGTAATTGGTTTCACCTTTGGTTTCTTACGAAAGAGCGGGCCGTATTTCGAAATCTTAATGAGGTGTATTATCTCACGCCCATGTATCCCATTACTTTCGAATCTCAACAGCGTTAGCCTTATTTTTTACGTTTCTGCCTTGCCATGTCTCACAGCCTCACCCGGCCTATAAGACGTGAAACCAAGACTAGCTCATGAATGTTCCCCCTTTTGTACGCCACCTCCACAATTGCAGCGGGGGTCAGTGGCGGTAGCCTCCCCGCCCCGCTTCCAGAGTATCGCCCTGCATGGCTGATCGACCACCAGCGTGATTATATCGTTCTTTTCAATCTTTCGGCCACGTTAATGCGTTAATACGAAGCAAATGGAAACATAAGAGAAAAAAGCGACCTGCTGTCGCTCGTGACTCGCGTTCTTCTCTCTCCCCGTTCTCGCTCTTTCCCCCGGATTCGTGCTAACTTTCTCGTGGCAGCGCACAGAAAGTTCCCGCTGGCACGCGACAGCGTTCGTGCACATGCATGTAATACAGGAGGCGGGTTCAAGAAACGCGGTGCGCCAAGCCCTGGATGGGAAGCGAGGAAGCGGTGCACCAACAACCACGGCGGCGTCGATGGTGAGGCGCGGAGGTCAATATACATTGCGCCACAGCGCGAGACGCAGCGCGATTCGCTACGCGGCGGTGGCCTCCTCCAAACGGCGCGCGATAAGAACACAGCACGCGCTGCACGCGCCAAACACGCGGCCGCTCTGGCTTCTTTCGATTGGAAAACGCGAAACGCGCTGAATTCTCGCACGGCCAGTGCATCGTCGACCCTTGGCCACCGAAGGGAAGCAGGCAATTCGCGCGAGTCGGTGACCTCCAGATATGCACCGACTAAGATTTGAACAGTCGTGGCAACAGCACACATTGTTTCAGTACCATGGATGCAAGTGTGAAATAGGTTATATCTGAACGACGTGTCACGTTGATGGGTATACTCCGGTGGCAGGTGCACACTTTCCTGAAAATGGCGAAGTGTGAGTGGCTGGAGGGTCAAAGTAGCAGAAACTATAACGCGATTCGTACCTGACAACAGAAGCAAAATTTATGCATCACAGACTGTGTAAGCATATGCTCGAAGTAAAGATGTGTGTTACATAATAAAGACGATAGTCTTTCTTGGGACCATCGACGCAAAAATTTTGGTTTGTCTGTCTGTCTGTCTGTCTGTCTGTCTGTCTGTCTGTCTGTCTGTCTGTCTGTCTGTCTGTCTGTCTGTCTGTACATTTGTCTGTTTGTCCACTCCTAACGGCATCGGGTACTTGAAACGACCGACCCCATACGCAGCGCCCACCAATGTTGGTCAAGATTCAGCGTTCATACTTGTGCAATTGCCAATTAAAAAGCAATTATTGCGCATGTTTGGGGCACCATAACAACACGTATATATTCTGCATGAGCGTCTTTTACTAGAAAGGGCATACATAAGTAATTTTAAGAACCATAGCGCTTATCACGCTGCGCTGACCATGCAACGCTTGCACGAAAAGACGAGTGTTTCCAATGCTTTGCTAAGACGACACGGTGGTGGCACCATATGGTGGTTTTGGGACGTTAAACCCCACTAATCAATCAATAAATCACGGTGGTGGCGCCTACCTGTCGCCTTGCGTTCTACGCCTTATCACCTCTGAGGCGAGCACCTCAGTGCCACGCGCTTCGTTTTCCAATCAAACTGCCAGATGGCGCTCATGTCTCACGTGTCACGTCTCACGTGAGCACCATCTCACGTGAGCGCTATCTCCCAGATGTCTCACGTGAGCGCCATCTGGCACGTGTCACGTGCCAGATGGCGCTCATGTCTCACGTGTCGTTCGCCTCCGCTGCGCGCTCGAGGCACTCTAACGCAGCGCCTCCAGAATACCGTTCACCGATTTTCTTGCGCAGAACATCCAATAAATGTTTTGTTCACTCTCTTCCCACGTAAGACTATCGTCTTTCAATTACATTTGCAGATTAACATGCAGATACTCGGCCAATTTTTATACATGATTTTGCTACGTTGAGTGTCCCGCAATCGGTAAGAGCTGCCATTATGAATCACGCCTATGTTTTTGGCGCCATGTCATAGTACTGGAACATTTATTCAGTTTTGGTCAGCTATCAACGTGCGCATTGCTAGGAACCTTGCTTTTGAGAAGGTTAGTTGCCCTTTTTTGTTTGTTTTTGCATGCACTGAACAGATCAGCTGAAACCAGTCAAGTGCGTGCGTTTGACAATGTACGAAATTTGGTACCTCATGTCATCGCAAAAATATCTGCTTCCTCTTCTTTTCCCTGTCAGCCTTCTCCAGTGAAAAGTTCACTGAGGTATAACAACCACGCATCTCTCTCTTTTATCTTTGTATACCTCCAGGGCCAGATTAACATTGTGGTGGGCCCAGTTCAAAAAAACCGGGCCCACCACAATGTTAATCCGGCCGGGGGGGGGGGGGGGGGGGGGCTCCTACTCCTTTTCTTTTACCGCTTTTTCATCTGGTCATGCTTGAGACTTGATGTTTTTCAGATTTTGCTGCAAAGGACACAAACCATATTTATTCAAAGCCTCTCCGAAGTGTTTAATTTGACCTAGGCATTTTCATTCTTGCGGAGCACTTGGAGAGCTTTTCATCGTAATAATTAAAGGTTGAAAGAAAGTTGAAAGTTGAAATTTTATTTCACCACAACGATACACCGTGATTTACACAAACAAGAAACAACTGTGGCATGGAAAGTAGGAAAAAAGCTGCGCTATAGCAGCTTGACTAGCCCCACCTCCCATTTGTACAAGGCAACAAAAACAATGGCACACCAAACTCCATACGGTGCTCACGTATTATTGAAAGAAAAAAGAAAAAAAATAACATTCTAGTGGTTGTTTATGAAGTACAGAATAGATGCACACTTGGGTGTTTACAAACAAACAATTATTGGGAAAAAAGGCAACCAAAATAAGACGCTATAACAGAAAGGGGTACACTTAAAATTTCATGCATTTACAAGTACTGGGTGCAATTTTTCTGGGTTTATAGCTACTTATACAAACAGGTTTAATATATCACTACTTGAAAGGAGACGAAGACACATATCAGGAGATGAAGACACAAGGCCTACATTAAAATTTATGTGGTTTGCAGGATCATACTGAAAGAGGATTAAACTTAGCGAGAAGTTAAGACGAAAAGAAAGAATACGTACGACACTTAGAAGTGCAGTCAAAGCACCGTATGTGTTTCTTCTATTCGTTCGGACCTATAGTGTTATTTACTCTTATTTCAATAGAGGACATCTTCCCTCGAAAACCACTGAGCGCCTTTGTGAAAATATCTTGCTGCATTTGCTAAGCTTCACTGATTCGGCACCACACGCTTTGTTTCCTGCGCGCGAGCACTGCCGAAGTTGACAGATGGGCCTTTTTCAGAAACTGTTCGCCCGTACTTACAGTATATATGCTACCGATCGTGTAGCTAATTTTGAGTTCATAACACACACATTTAAAGGGGTATGGTAGGGTAACCCCTCCCCCCCCCCCACCCAAAAAAAAAAAAACAGATTTGCAATTTTGACCCCGAAAGGTCCACTATACCCTGAGGAACTAACTTGTGGGAGCCCGACGTCAAGCGGCCGCTTCGAGTGGTTTAAACGCCGCGCCAAATTGCGGCACGCGCCCTCTGGCTTAAGCAGTATATGTGTTCACGCAAAACTTCGTTTTTCTCAAATTCTGTTTTTTTCATAAAATTTTCAAGTTCATTGTACCTTTTCTCAAAAAAATGAATTGATTTCGATGAAACTTTATATGCGCGATAGTTACAACAAGTTAGAAACAATCTCAGCTACAAAATGGCGATCTCACAAAAAGTGAAGGTGTAAAAAACTTACACAACAATACGCACTCTCTGTGGCCTTGTGCATGCAGTAATTTTATTTTTTACAAAAAGTTCACAAGCTATGTAATATTTCTTTAGTTCAGATATAACTTATCAGTCTCTAAAATGACATGGCTGAATATCATTACATTGCACTCGGTAGTGGCAGACAAAAGGTACATAGAATAAAGGAACCAACATTAAACTTTGCGAGAGCACCACAGGAGGGATATGCAACCCAAGCATTAAAGAAAGGGTGTCACTTGATACCCAGTGGCATTTTATATGAGCACGTAAAACTTTATGGGAATGCTTGCAGCCGTTCCCAACACATTCACTAAAACTGACATACCATTTACACTATCATACCCCCTTGAGCTCTTCTAAGGCAGCATTTCGATATAGTGCTATTATGCATATTTATGTGACTGCTGATCACGAAACATAATATATATTGTTTGAAATTTAAATAATAATTATTAGTCGCAATTAATATAAGCGCATCAAACGATATTTCAAGCAGTAACCACGCTGTATGCGCCTTTGTATTGGGCGTTGGACCGTAGCTGCTAAAATCTTCCTCAGGCTGCTCTGTGTGTCCATCCACTGGATCAGCTCCTTCCCTCTTCACGATGCATGGTCTTGGGCGAGTAAAAGGTTTTTACCACACGCTGCAGAACTGTGAGCTGAGTTCAAGATTGTGCAGGTTATGCAACAAACAGCCTTTTAGAAGCATTTATATTGATTGCTGAAATAGGTAATCTGTTTCTATCAGGAGCTTTCAGCATATAGGATAAATTGTCGAACAAAACAAAGAAGTCCGCAATTTATTCTGGCCCTTGCGAAAGGGCGGGGGCCTAAAACTGGAGGGCCCGGTTCATTTCAAGCCTTTGAACTCGAGATAATATGGCCCTGGACCCACGCAGTTTGACCATGGGTCATGCGCTAATAAAGTGCTTTCGCACACGCATATTTTTTCTCCTCTTTTGCTGTCCTCAGTACTTTTTGGAATGGTAGCAGATCTTACAAAATTTACTTGCACAGCGGGGCAATCGTGGCTAGGTAGGCTTGTGGAATATCGTTCTACCTTTTATTTATTTCACGTGAAACTAACGTAGGGCAGGCACACCCAGAATTTTCGTGATTGATTGATTGATATGTGGAGCTTACCAACGTCCTGAAACCAACATTTGACTATGAGAGACGCCATAAAGGAGGGCTCCAGAAATTTCGACCATCTGGGGTTCCTTAACGTGCACTCAGTTCTGAGCACACGACACTAAGGCATTTTCGCCTCAATATAAAATGCAGCCGCCGCTGCCAGGATTCGACCCCGCGACCTGCGGGTCAGCAGCCGAGTACCTTAGCCACTAGACCACCGCGGTGGGGCCCAGAATTTTTGTGCGCGTGCTTGTATGTGTGCACGTGTAGAATCACCGTGCGCACTGGCCCTTGACCGGGCTTTTCATGCTTTTTTTTATTTCACCGACGCATGTGCTTAGCAGATAAACGGTAATAAATAGCAGATAATGAATTCGAGGCTGTCCAATTAGATGTTATAGAAACCGCTCTACAACTATTTCATTTTAATGTTCGGCCCTTCTTCGTCGCCCCGAAAGTTAGATTTTAATGCGGTATAATTAAACAAATTATAATAAGGATGCACGAAAAATAGTCTGATTCACTCCAGGTAGCAGTCGATCAGCAACTCGCGTTTGGTCGCGTCATCAGTGCGCTTGCTGGCACATTTTTAAACTCTAGCTAAAATTTCTAAGGCACCCTGTTTGTGATAATATGAATAGTATTTGGGGTTTTGCGTCTTAAAACCAATATGTGATTAGGAGAGACGCAGTAGTGGAGTGCTCCTGAAACTTTGACCAGCTGGTGTTCTTTAAGGTGCACAGACATCGTGCAGTACACGGGCATCTAGAACTTCACCTCCATCGAAATGCGACCGCCGCGGTCGAGATCGAACACGAGATCGATATATATATATATATATATATATAAATATATATATATATATATATATATATATATATATATATATATATATATATATATATATATATATATATATATATATATATATATATATATATATATATATATATATATAGGACGAGTGCCTTTTTAAAGCGTGGAAGAGGGAAGAGCGCACACGTGGCTGTGTGGTAAACAACACGTGCTTTCCATGCACACGACCTGGTTGCCATCCTCCCTCGGTCCCATATTTCTTTATTATTTTTATCTGCATTTTTCTCGATTTTTCGGTCACGAAAAAGTCAATTTTATTGTTCACTACTAACACCACCAAAACCGAAGTTTCTGTGTGCAACAAACGCTTCAACGCTCTCGCGTGAATACAGAAGGCGCTATGATGTATTTTGCTAGTACTGTTTTCTTCCTGTTAAAATGCAGTTATGTAGAAGTTTCAAGAGGAGTTAATTCGGTCCTCCATAATGGTAGCGCAGAGCGTTCTCCCAAAGGGGTGTTGCGTTTCTTCTGAAACTTGGGAGCTTTTTTTTGTGTTTGTCTGATGGAAATTCACCAAAAGGGCTGCACAGGTCACCTACGTGGTACCCTGAACAATGTTAAACTATCACCACAGGCTCTTCTCTATTTCGGTCAGTTCAGAAGATGCTTTACTGCAGTGCGACACAACCGACCCTTAGTGCACTACACTGCACCAGGGTGTCGTGTAGCGCTGGAGATCTTCAGGGCATCACGGGCCTTTGACTCTGCTATATATAGAGAAGAAATAAAACCGAATTATCTAGTGATATGACCTATGTGAATGACGCACCGCATACAGTTGTGGATCCAGAGGTTGGGAGGTAGGGCCGATCGCCCCCCCCCCCCCCCTCACTTCAGTGCTTGTAGTCCACCTCCCATCACCAATTAGGACAAATGAGTGCAACGACTGTGAACACACAGTAGCAGGTAGCAGTATTTATCCTTTGGAGGTGTTTTTTTTTTTTGCTAGTAAAAAAAAGACATGACTACGCCCCCCTCTCCGGCGTTACTGCACGCTATCGCCCCACCGCCCCCTTAATTGAATAGCTATAGATCCTCCCCTGATTAAGTCTCGTTGTGCCAACAACATTCCTCGCGAAGAGATGATGATTCATCACTCAAGGCATTGTGTAGTCGATGATCAATGATACACGACTCTCGATGCTTTCAAAGGACGGCTACTTCAACCAAGTATGAATGATAATGTACAGTGCCTAAATTGTGGTCAGGCTGTAATAGCCATTCATGCATATCCCTAATGATCGACATTTGTGTCTGCCTTTCAGTTCTTTTTATTCTTTCCTTTTTTGAGCAGGTGAGTGTTTTCCACGCGAGGTTCGCTACGTCATTATGAACGGCCTCCACCTTACACAACGTAACCGAACTAGCACCTGGTACAGTTACGTCCAGCACGTGCAACGTCTTGACTCGGTCGGCACGCGCTCTCCCTTCGCGTCAATTCGCCCGGCGTGAGATAGAACGCGTATTGTCACTCGCTTCGAACGACATTAGGTGTTTAGTCATGAACACACACACACACACACACACACACACACACACACACACACATATATATATATATATATATATATATATATATATATATATATATATATATATATATATTATATATAGAGAGAGAGAGAGAGAGAGAGAGAGAGAGAGAGAGAGACAGTGAAACAAAAAATGGCAGATTCCACGTGCAGTGGAAATCGATTATATGTGAAGAACGAATGAGAAAAGTTGGTATGTCACTTTAAAATCAGCACAGCGTTACGAGGTCGAAGTAAATGATGCCGTACAAGACTTCCGTGTCCTGATTATCATGTTCGGATGTGTCGTTTACCTTCGCCATCTATTCACGTCATGTGATACCAAATTTAGTATATGTGGAGCTAGCGAAACGCCCACGAGCAAGCAATGAGCGTGGTATGTTGTCATGTTCTTACATGACACGCGTGTCAGGATTATCATGCTTGTACCTGTCATATGCTTCCATCCAGTCACATGCTTCTATTCATTTGTGCGTCCGTTCATCTGTCCGTCTCTGCGTCCGTCTATTCGTACATTCGTCCATGCGTCCGGCTGTGGTGCATTGACGTCACGTAACACCGAATTGGGTATATGTGGAGCTAGCAAAAAACCGCGAGCGCAGCATGAAGGGCCCAATATACTCATATGTAGCTTAGAAGTGTGGCAGCTTGGGCTAGTTGGTACGACAGAACGATAGTTATAGCACCAGAACAGAACGACGACACAGAGACAAAAAGTCTCCGGCATGTCCTTCTTGTCTCTGTGTCGTCGTTCTTTTCTCGTGCTATGACTATCGTCCAATGTAGCGTTGACATGGGCACACGCTGGAAACAGCTACGCTATGTTAGCAAAACGCGAGCATTTTAAGCCCAAACCTCATAAGCGTGAAAATGCACGCGACAGCGACGAGCGATGCAACGTAGATCGTGTTCGCGTGATCAGTCGCTAGCGCAGGCAAACCTCATTCACGCGACGGCTTCGGCGAGCGAACTCCACTGTTGCTGGCATGACGCGGTTTACTCGCACCAAGAAAACCACGCAGTGAGCGGTATACAATTTAAAAATAAGGTATATTGTTGTGTAATGGAATGGAAAGTGTTTTGAATGCCTTGCAGCACTTTCTTTATATGCGCATGCGTAAATCTTGCGTTATTTCTTGGTGCGCATACGTGACTCGGGCAGGGTCACGTGCACCTATGTAGTCTTTGTCTTTTCCGGTTTTTCGCTATTGGCTGCTTGAGCCCCTCACTTCCGGGCGATGAGCGACGGTTTCCAATTATGGAGAACCGAGTGATCGCGCGAAAACGAGCACGCGACACGTCGCGCGAACGCCCTGTTTCGTCGCTCATGGCATCGCTCGTCGCTGTGGCGTGCATTTTCGCGCTTATGAGGTTTACTCTTTATAGTGTCACGCCATGTGCGACCGGCGCGACCAGCGTCCGTCAGCGCCGCCCAACGGCAACCGGCGCGAAATGCGACGTGCTGCATTTCGTGCCGATGTGTTACCCAGACAACACTGCGTCTCTCTCTTTTCGTGACGGAGGGAAGCTGGACGCGCTGAAACGCGCATGCGCCAAAGCAACGCAGCGCGGCGGGCGCCTGCGAGGATATGGCAGGACCGGCGCCTGGCGTGGCAACGCCGGCGTGACGCGACGAAATGAACTCCGGCGAACACGCGCACCGCATCACGTCGAAATGTATTGACGCCTTTACTGGGGCATGTAGTCATGTTTCCACTTGACACGCATTGCATGATTATCATGTTTGCACCAGTCACCTACCTTCGTAATCCATTAGCGTCATGTAGTGCCAAATTTGGCATACTTGAAGCTAGCGAAACGCCCGTGAGCGTATCATTGGTGTGGCATGTAGTTATGTTGGTACATGACACGCATGTGGTGATTATCATCTTTGGATGTGTCATTTACCTATTTCGTCTGCTCGCGTCACGTAATACCGAGTTTGGTTAGTGAAGCTAGTGAAACGGCCGCGAGCGCATCATGAGTGTAGCATAGAGCCATGCTCTTTCATGACAAGCGTCTCAAGTTTACCATATTTGCACCAGCATCGTACCTTCCTCATCCATTCTCGTCCCGTTATACCAAATTTGGCATAAGTGAAGCTAGCGAAATGGCCACCAGCGCATCATGAGCGTCGCATGTAGTCATGTTGTTACGTGACACGCATCTCACGATTATCGTGTTTGGACCAGTTCCCTGCTTTCGTCATCTGTTCACGTACTGTACTACCACATTTCCTATATAACACGCTAGCGTAACGGCCGCGAGCACATCATGAGCGGGGCATGTTGTCATGTTGTTACATGACACGCATGTTATGATAGCTATGTTAGTGTCTCTCACTTGTGTTGGCCATGCAATCATGCCATACCATACCAGTTTTGCAACATGCCATGTTCACGAAACCACCTGAAGAGCTGCAGGACTGTGCAATGTAAATCATGACATTCATGGCATACATTTCATGATTTTCACGTTATGACTGCTCAAGTACGTTGTTCATATGGTATTGTGATGCCATACCAAGTTTGGTATCGATACTATTATTGAAACGGCCAGGAGAGCTAAAAGTCGTAGGCGGCTAAATATAGATAGATATGCTCAATGTCGCCGAAGTTCATTAACAAATGCTTCGCATTTAATAAAGAGAGAAACGAGGAAGAAGCGCGAAAGTGAAACAAGGAGAAAGAAATAGAAAGAACGTGAAAGTGATAGATAAAGCAATGCAATGAAACAGAAAAAAGAAGAGATACAAAAAAAACAGCCGACAAAACCACCAACAATCATCTGTCTCTCGCTCAGCGTTCGTTGCTAGAAACTTACGACACTACTAAGGCAATTTTTTCTTAGAATAAACATTATTGCCTGAATTTCTATATAAAGATAGTCAGGCAATGAAAATAAAAATCAGAGATTTGCACAAAAACGTCACTTTCTCTTAGTTTGTGCAAAGTTATTTTGAAAAAAATTTGTTGTTTTACTTGAGTCATAAGGCAGGCTATGTTTGAATGACACATTGGTTGTAAGCATTGATCTTTTAGCTTCGTGTAGACACTCCGCACCTTTCCACCTTTCTTGGCGTCAGTAAACAGTTGGTCATCAGGATATTAAGCAACGGGACGGCTTTAAGCTCTCCCATAGTAGAGTACTCTGTACTCTAAATCGTTACCCACTTTTTCTACCCCTCCCCCCTCCTTTCCAACCGCCGTGAACTTATTCATGGCGGTATTTTGTTCAATACGGCCTCATTGTCTGTGAGGCTTACGGGACGGCTCTCTGCTCTCCTATAGTAGAGTACGAAGTACTCTCAATCGTCAACCACTATATCTGAATACAGTCTAAACTGGGAGGGGGCCCATTGTTTGTTGAGCACCTTCCCGCTACCCCGGCGGGACTACGTGAAATACCGTAGGCTATGGCATTTTTTGGCAGGCCCTACGGGGCTTCATGAGAATTCAAAAATTAGAAATAAATATTTGATTCACAACGTGTAGCGTACTGCTTGTGGTGTTCGTTACATTATTTGTCACCTTTTCGTTTATCGGGGCTCTATTCGACGAGAAAGTGGAATTGCTACAGCATTTTGATGTGCCTTAGTTTCTCGCAGTGCTGCCAACTCCAGGTAAATTTCCATAGATCTAGGGCGTTTTTGTTGTACTAAGGTAAACGGGAAATTTGTCAACATCTAGGGAAATTTTTCGCATAATGTTGTAGGCCCGTGTGCTCATATATGGGTGCACGTTAAAGAACCCCAGGTGGTCAAAATATCCGGAGCTCTTCACTACGGCGTCTCTCATAATCATATGGTGGCGTTGGGACGTTAAACCACACATATCAATCAGGTGTCGAGGGATGAGCTCCCAACTGGCATAATATGCTTTCATGGTTAAACTATTTTTTGTTACAATATCCTGCAGCAGATCTCATGACAAAGCTTGAGAGTACGTTTTTCAAGACATTGTTTTTAAATATGCAAGCGTGCATTACTTAATGTTTTATATGAACAGTACCAAGTATGTTCTGCAGGATAGTTACAAAATAAAATAATCGCAGAAATAGAAAAATAACCAAATTGTTGAATGTTGTAACTTTCCCTGACGCAATATTTCATGTACTGCGCTTTATATGCTCGTTGTGTTATTATTATTATTATTATTTATATTAATATTATTTATAATATTATTATTATCATTATTATTATTATTATTATAGTTTGTCATTTCCATGCTAATATAAGTGCACTCTATCGTAGAGTAATATTTTCGTGTTTCGCATTGGACAGCTAGCAGTGTTCTTAAAATATTTTAATAAGTTATCCCTTCTTCTCCATTATGCAAGGTTTGTAGTATATGTACTGTTTCTTGAAATGTTGTTTAGCTGTGTGTAGACGGAATGATTGTTCTTTCTTGGTGATTAGTCTAAAATCGTGCGATACTACACGGCCTTCCCCCCCCCCCCTACCAATGTGATGACCGTTTTACCTTTGCGATTTCATAGAATAAAATGTTATTTAAAGCTTTGCAAATTGTACTGCGACATTTTTTCACCTTCAACATGGTGACTTTAGTGAATATTTTAAACAAATCCACCATGATATAATAAAAGTGAACTTTAATATTGTTTTCCACAGCAGAAACCCATTAATTTTTTTGAAAAAACACTCTACACAAAAATTTAGTAAAATCTAGGGAATATCTTACTCCAGAGAAGGAAAAAGTGGCTACGCAGGTTTGCAGCACTGGTTTCTTGCCTCCAAAGTTTGTTAGCCGATCTCGGAGGTCATGCGAGGTATATGTAAATTGGAACCGTAACCTCCATAAAAGCCCATGTATTTAAAGATTGACGGCTCATTACTACCGTCATGATCTATTTATAGAGGGGACAACTAACAGCTAACAAAAAATGAAAAAATAAAGTATGAAGTCACAACCGAAAGTGATAGCGAGGTAGTCTATTTGTCCTACATGGTGCCAAGTAGAATTAATTGCTCACCTTTTACGTGCCGTTAGAAATAGGCGATTCCTTTGTGCCTTTATAACTACCCAATTTCATTCGCGAGAAATAAAGAAAGACCAACAAGAAAGTTTGTGGAAGCAAAGATTTTTTTTTTGTTAGCCAAATGGTCTACTTGCAATGCACATCGAAAATTTTGCAGATGGAAATCTATATAGCACAAATGTTCACGAGCACAAGGCATAACATTTCGAAAACTCACGTTGCCCAATCGTGGAAAGCCACTGCAGTGAGACACCAGCCTGATAATATCGCTTTGGGAACCGTAGAGTACAGCGCCTCGTTGCTTATCGTGTCACATTTATCGTCACCGAAGACGAGGCACGCCTGCCGTGCGCCAGCGAAGGCAGTCGGCAGTCGCGGCTATTTACGCATTCTGTGAGCTAGTTCTCCTCTGAAATGTCACGCCAGTAAACTGCACATCAGCAAATAAATAAACTACGGAAGGTACAATTGAAACCACCACACAAAATTGAGTGGTGCCTCATTGACCCGGCATTGCGCCGAACTAAACACAAGCGCTGATAGAAGTTTGTGTAGATACGACCCCCGCCCCCCGCGCATTTACGGCATTCTACCAATTATGAAGCAACCATTCATTTACCCAGGTGTTAGATAAACCTTAAAGTAAATTTATAGTTAACTCTTACATATTTAAAATTACGACTATTTGAAAAAGAAATTATATTGAAGTTTTTAGTTTTCGTTTCCCCTCCTGGCGTAGTCGCGCTTCAATTGTCAACGGATGTTGATGCCTATGTCAATGGCTTTTATACATTTTTCGCTCAAGTTTCGTCCCATCATAATACCGAGTTTGGTTCGTGAAGATAGTGAAACGGCCGCGAGCGCATCATGAGTGTAGCATAGAGCCATGTTGTTTCATGACAAGCATCTCAAGTTTATCATATTTGCACCAGCATCATACCTTCGTCATCCATTCTCGTCCCGTAATACCGAAAGTGAAGCTAGCGAAATGGCCACCAGCGCATCTTGAGCGTAGCATGTAGTCATGTTGTTACGTGACACGCATCTTCCGATTATCATGTTTGCGCCAGTTCCCTACTTTTGTCATCTGTTCACGTACTGTACTACATTTTCTATGTGTCACGCTAGCGTAACGGCCGCAAGCGCATCATGAGGGGGGCATGTTGTCATGTTGTTACAAGACACGCATGTTATTATTTCTATGTTAGGGTCTCCCACTTGTGTTCGCCATGCAATCATGCCATACCATACAAGTTTTGCAACATGCCATGTTCACGAAACCACCTCAAGTGCTGCAGGACTGTGCAATGTAAATCATGACATTCATGGCATACATGTCATGATTTTCACGTTATGACTAGTCAAATACGTTGTTCATATTTTATTGTGATGCCATACCAAGTTTGGTATCGATACTATTATTGAAACGGCCAGGAGAGCTAAAAGTCGTAGGCGGCTAAATATAGATAGATATGCTCAAAGTCGCTGAAGTTCAGTAACAAATGCTTCGCATTTAATAAATAGAGAAACGAGGAAGAAGCGCGAAAGTGAAATAGAGAGAAAGAAATAGAAAGAACGTGAAAGTGATACATAAAGCAACGCAATGAAACAGAAAAAAGGGGGAGATACAAAAAAAAAACAGCCGACAAAACCACCAACAATCATCTGTCTCTCGCTCAGCGTTCGTTGCTAGAAACTTACGGCACTACTAAGGCAATTTTTTCTAAGAATAAACTTTATTGCCTAACTTTCTATATAAAGATAGTAAGGAAATGAAAATCAAAATCAGATATTTGCACAAAAACGTCACTTTTTCTCAGTTTGGGCAAAGTTATTTTGAAAAACATTTGTTGTTTTACTTGAGTCATAAGGCAGGCTATGTTCGAATGACACATTGGTCGTAAGCGTTGATTCTTCAGCTTAGAGCAATCTTAACAGTTGGTTGTCTGGATATTGCGGGACGGCTTTAAGCTCTCCAATAGTAGAGTACTCTGTACTCTAAATCGTTACCCACTTTATCTACCCCCCCTTTCTAACCGCCGTGAACTAATTCATGGCGGTATTTTGTTCAATACGGGCTCATTGTCTGCGAGGCTTACGGGACGGCTCTTTGCTCTCCCATAGTAGAGTACTCTGTATTCTAAAGCGTTAACCACTATTTCTGAATACAGTCTAAACTGGTAGGGGGCCCATTGTTTGTTGAGCACCTTCCCGCTACCCCGACGGGACTACGTGAAATACCGTAGGCTATGGCATTTTTTGGCAGGCCCTACGGGGCTTTATGAGAATTCAAGAATTAGAAATAAATATTTGATTCACCACGTGTAGCTTACAGCTTGTTGCGTTCGTTAAATTATTTGTCACCTTTTCGTTTATCGGGGCTCTATTCCACGAGAAAGTGGAATTGATACAGCAATTTGATGTGCCTTATTTTCTCGCAGTGCTGCCAACTCCAGGCAAATTTCCGTAGATCTAGGGCGTTTTTGTTGTACTAAGGGTAAACGGGAAATTTGTCAACATCTAGGGAAATTTTTTGCTTAACTTGAAGCAAGTAGATCAACGGAGAGACCTCCGGCCACAACCTCTTTTTTGTTCCTTCTTCAACTTTTTCTCTTTTACACTGCTTCTATATTCACTCAATGGCGCTGTGCCATGCCCAGTAGCGGTTCCGAGGGGAGCAAGGGGGCGACAGGGCCAGTCTGTGCCTCCATCGTTGTATCAGCGCTCTCCTCTCCCCCAATTAATTGCGGTTCATTTTTTGCCGTCCGTGTTCGACGTCAACTGTTCGAACCAAAGAAAAAAAAAGTCATTTTTTCGCCTTTCGCCCACGGCGTTATTTCTTTAATTTGTTGTTTTTTCATCAATTTCCCTGCTTTGCGAACGCTGTCACGATGCTAGTGAGCTTCCTCGTGGAACCATGTGGCTCCGCCCATATGTTGTATAAACGTTGGCTCCGCCAAGGTCACCAATGTTTTAATGAAAAGCGTGGCCATAGCAGTAGGCTGCATGTATGCGGTTATTTGCAC
>NW_023609852.1:0-15951 GCF_013339725.1 Rhipicephalus microplus
GGGCATATTGTCTGTTAGATCCTATTAATTTGTGGTGAAAACACGAAAAACTAGCCCTTAACTATACACTTGTTTTCATTATTCATTAACGAGGGTCTCGTAATGGCAGACTTGGTGCCTCTAGGTTGTATGCAGAGGACTATTGATGAGCTGCCAGTCAGTAATTGGTTTCACGTGCTACTTGACGCCAAAACAGCTTATAAAGAGTGTGGCACACTCGCTGCCACGGCTACAAGTGGCGCTGACTGACACTCCCACGTTTGAATTGACATAGATACCCAATTAAGTAGCTTTGATGATAGCTGTCGTGGTAGTTCAGTGGCAGAGCATCGAACACGTTATTCAAAGGTCGCAGGTTTGGATCCTGCCCAAGGCATGTTATCTTTTCACCCACTTTTCTTTCTTCTCATTTATATTTCAGTTGGCCTAATAACTTCCCCTATACCTTCCTTGGCGTTATTGTCTGTTAGATCCCAATAATATTGTGTAAAAACACGAAAAACGAGCCCTGAAGTATACACTTGTTTCCCTTATTCATTAACGAGGGTCTCGTACTGACAGACTTGGTGCCTCTAGGTTGTATGCAGAGGACTATTGGTGAGCTGCCAGTCAGTAATAAGTTCACGTGCTACGCGACGCCAAAACAGGCTCATAAAGAGTGTGGCACACTCGCCGCCACAGCTACAAGTGGCGCTGACTGATACTCCCACGTTTAAATTGACATAGATACCCAATTAGGTAGCTTTGATGATAGCTGTCGTGGTAGCTCAGTGGCAGAGCATCGAACGCGTTATTCAAAGGTCGCAGGTTCTGATCCTGCCCAAGGCAAGTTACCTTTTCACCCACTTTTCTTTCTTCTCATTCATATTACAATTGGCCTAATAACGTCCCCTATACAATCCTTGGCATTATTGTCTGTTAGATCCCATTATTATTGTGTGAAACACAAAAAACGAGCCTTTAAGTATAAGCCTGTTTTCCTTATTCAATAACGACGGTCTCGTACTGGCAGACTTGGTGCCTCCAGGTTGTATACGTGGGACTATTGGTCAGCTGCCAGTGAGCACTAAGTTCACGTGCTAGGTGACGCCAAAACAGGGTCATAAAGAGTGTGCCACACTCGCCGCCAAGGCTACTAGGGTCGCTGACTGATACTCCCACGTTTAAATTGATATGATACCCAATAAAGTGGCTGGGGGGATAGCTGTCGTGGTAGTGCAGTGGTAGAGCATCGAACGAGTTATTCAAAGGTCGCAGGTTCGGATCCTGCTTACGGCAAGTTATGTTTCCACCCACTTTTCTTTCTTCTCCTTTATATTACAATTGGCCTAATAACGTCCCCTATACCTTCCTTGGCATCATTGTCTGTTAGATCCCATTATTATTGTTTATAACACGAAAAACGATTGCTTGAGTATACACGTGTTCCCCTTATTCATTAACGAGGGTCTCGTATTTACAGACTTGGTGCCTCTAGGTTGTATACGGAGACTATTGGTCAGCTGCCAGTTAGTAATAGGTTTACGTGCTACGTGACGCCAAAACAGGCTCATAAAGAGTGTGCCACACTCGCCGCTTTGGCGACTTGTGGCGCTGACTGACACTCCCACGTTTAAATTGACATAGATATCCAATAACGTGGCTGGGGGGATCGCTGTCGTGGTAGCTCAGTGGTAGAGCATCGAACGCATTATTCGGAGGTCGCAGGCTCGGATCCTGCCCACGCAAGTTATCTTTTCACCCAATTTTCTTTCTTTTCATTCACAATACAATCGGCCTAACAACGTCCCCTATACCTTCCTGGGAATTATTGTCTGTTAGATTCCATTAATATTGTGTAAAACACAAAAAACGAGCCCTTAAGTATACACTTGTTTCCCTTATTCTTTAACGAGGGTCTCGTACTGGCAGACTTGGTGCCTCTAGGTAGTATACGGGGAATTATTGGTCAGCTGCCAGTTTGTAATGAGTTCACGTGCAACGTGACACCAAAACAGGCTCATAAAGAGTGTGCCACATTCGCCGCCGCGGCTACTAGTGGCGCTGACTTACACTCCCACGTTTAAATTGACATAGATACCCAATAAAGTGGCAGCGGGGATAGCTGTCGTGGTAGCTTAGTGGTAGAGCATCGAACGCGTTATTTTAAGGTCGCCGGTTTGGATCCTGCCCTCGGCAAGTTATCTTTTCACCCACTTTTCTTTCTTCTCATTTATATTAAAATTGGCCTATTAACTTTCCCTATACTTTCCTTGGCATTATTGTCTGTTAGATCCAAATAATATTGTGTAAAACACAAAAAACGAGCCCTGAAGTATACACTTGTTTCCCCTATTCATTAACGAGGGTCTCGTAATGACAGACTTGGTGCCTCTAAGTTGTATATGCGCAGGTCGCGTGTTCAATTCCCGGCTGCGGCGGCTGCATTTACGATGGAGGCGGAAATGTTGTAGGCCCGTGTGCTCAGATTAGGGTGCACGTTAAAGAACCCAAGGAGGTCGAAATTTTTGAAGCCCTCCACTATGACGTCTCTCATAATCATATGGTGGTTTTGGGACATTAAACCCCACAAATCAATCTAGGTTGTATATGGGGGACTGTTGGTCAGCTGCCAGTTAGTAATAGGTTCACGTGTACGTGACGCAAAAACAGGATCATAATGAGTGTGCAACACTCGCCGCCATAGCTACTAGTGGCGCTGACTGACACCCCCACGTTTAAATTGACATAGATACCCAATAAAGTGGCTGGGGGGATAGCTGACGTGGTAGCTCAGTGGTAGAGCATCGAACGCGTGAATCAAAGGTCGCAGGTTCGGATCCTGCCCACGGCAAGTTATCTTTTCACCCACTTTTGTTTTTTCTCATTTAAATTACGATTGGCCTAATAAGTTTCCCTATACCTTCCTGGGCATAATGGTCCGTTATATCCCATTATTTTGTGTAAAACACGAAACACGAGCCCTTAAGTATACACTTGTTTCAATTATCCAAAACGAGGGTCTCGTACTGGCAGACTTGGTGCCTCTAGGTTGTAGTCAGGGACTATTGGTGAGCTGCCAGTCAGTAATAAGTTCACGTGCTACGTGACGCCAAAACAGGCTCGTAAAGAGTGTGCCACACTCGCCGCCACGGTTACTAGTGGCGCTGACTAACACTCCCACGCTTAAATTGACATAGATACCCAATTAAGTAGCTGGGGGATAGCTGTCGTGGTAGCTCAGTGGTAGAGCATCGAACGCATTATTCGTAGGTCGTAGGCTCGGATCCTGCCCACGAAAGTTATCTTTTCACCCACTCTTCTTTCTTTTCATTCACATTACAATTGGCCTAATAACGTCCCCTATATCTTCTTTGGCAATATTGTCTGTTAGATTCCATTATTATTGCGTAAAACACAAAAACGGGCCCTTAAGTATACAATTGTTTCCCTTATTCATTAACGACGGTCTCGTACTGGTAGACTTGGTGCCTCCAGGTTGTATACGTGGGACTATTGGTCAGCTGCCAGTGAGCAATAAGTTCACGTGCTACGTGACGCCAAAACAGGCTCATAAAGAGTGTGCAACACTCACCGCCATGGCTACTAGTGCTGCTAACTGACGACGCACGTTGAAATTGACATATATAATCAATAAAGTGGCTGGGGGATAGCTGTCGTGGTAGCTCAGTGGTAGGGCATCAAACACGTTATTCAAAGGTCGCAGGTTTGGATCCTGCCCACGGCAAGTTATCTTTTCACCCACTTTTCTTTCTTCTCATTTATATTTCAATTGGCTTATTAACATCCCCTATACCTTCCTTGGCGTTATTGTCCGTTAGATCCCAATAATATTGTGTAAAACACAAAAAACGAGCCCTGAAATATACACTTGTTTCCCTTATTCATTAACGAGGGTCTCGTACTGACAGACTTGGTGCCTCTAGGTTGTATATCCGCAGTTCGCGTGTTCAATTCCCGGCTGTGGCGGCTGCATTTCCGATGGAGGCGGGAATGTTGTAGGCCCGTGTGCTCCGAATAGGGTTCACGTTAAAGAACCCAAGGAGGTCGAAATTTTCGGAGCCCTACACTATGGCGTCTCTCATAATCATATGGTGGTTTTGGGACGTTAACCCCACAAATCAATCTAGGTTGTATGCAGAGGACTATTGATGAGCTGCCAGTCAGTAATTGGTTCACGTGCTACTTGACGCCAAAACAGGCTTATAAAGAGTGTGGCACACTCGCTGCCACGGCTACAAGTGGCGCTGACTGACACTCCCACGTTTGAATTGACATAGATACCCAATTAAGTAGCTTTGATGATAGCTGTCGTGGTAGTTCAGTGGCAGAGCATCGAACGCGTTATTCAAAGGTCGCAGGTTCGGATCCTGCCCACGGAAAGTTATGTTTCCACCCACTTTTCTTTCTTCTCATTTATATTACAATTGGCCTGATAACGTCCCCTATACCTTCCTTGGCATCATTGTCTGTTAGATCCCATTATTATTGTTTAAAACACGAGAAACGATTGCTTGAGTATACACTTGTTCCCCTTATTCATTAACGAGGGTATCGTATTGGCAGACTTGGTGCCTCTAGGTTGTATGCAGAGGACTATTGGTGATCTGCCAGTCAGTAATAGGTTCACGTGCTACTTGACGCCAAAACAGGCTCATAAAGAGTGTGGCACACTCGCCGCCACGGCTACAAGTGGCGCTGACTGACACTCCCACGTTTAAATTGACATAGATACCCAATTAAGTAGCTTTGATGATAGCTGTCGTGGTAGCTCAGTGGTAGAGCATCGAACGCGTTATTGAAAGGTCGCAGGTTCTGATCCTGCCCACGGCAAGTTACCTTTTCACCCACTTTTCTTTTTTCTCATTTACATTACAATTGGCCTAATAACGTCCCCTATACCTTCACTGGCATTATTGTCTATTAGATCCCATTATTATTGTGTGAAACAGAAAAAACGAGCCTTTAAGTTTACACTTGTTTCCCTTATTCATTAAGGACGGCCTCGTACTGGCAGACTTCGTGCCTATAAGTTGTATACGGGGAAATATTGGTCAGCTGCCAGTTAGTAATAAGTTCACGTGCTACTTGACGCCAAAACAGGCTCATAAAGAGTGTGGCACACTCGCCGCCACGGCTACAAGTGGCGCTGACTGACACTCCCACGTTTAAATTGACATAGATACACAATTAAGTAGCTTTGATGATAGCTGTCGTGGTAGCTCAGTGGTAGAGCATCGAACGCGTTATTCAAAGGTCGCAGGTTCTGATCCTGCCCACGGCAAGTTACCTTTTCACCCACTTTTCTTTCTTTTCATTCACATTACAATTGGCCTAATAACGTCCCCTATATCTTCTTTGGAAATATTGTCTGTTAGATTCCATTAATATTGCGTAAAACACAAAAACGGGCCCTTAAGTATACAATTGTTTCCCTTATTCAATAACGACGGTCTCGTACTGGTAGACTTGGTGCCTCCAGGTTGTATACGTGGGACTATTGGTCAGTTGCCAGTGAGCAATAAGTTCACGTGCTACGTGACGCCAAAACAGGCTCATAAAGAGTGTGCAACACTCACCGCCATGGCTACTAGTGCTGGTAACTGACACACGCACGTTGAAATTGACATATATAATCGATAAAGTGTCTGGGGGATAGCTGTCGTGGTAGCTCAGTGGTAGAGCATCAAACACGTTATTCAAAGGTCGCAGGTTTGGATCCTGCCCACGGCAAGTTATCTTTTCACCCACTTTTCTTTCTTCTCCTTTATATTAAAATTGGCCTAATAACGTCCCCAATACCTTCCTTGGCATCATTGTCTGTTAGATCCCATTATTATTGTTTAAAACACGAAAAACGATTGCTTGAGTATACACGTGTTCCCCTTATTCATTAACGAGGGTCTCGTATTGGCAGACTTGGTGCATCTAGGTTGTATACGGAGACTATTGGTCAGCTGCCAGTTAGTAATAAGTTTACGTGCTACGTGACGTAGAAACAGGCTCATAAAGAGTGTGCCACACTCGCCGCTTTGGCGACTAGTGGCGCTGACTGACACTCCCACGTTTAAATTGACATAGATATCCAATAAAGTGGCTTGGGGGATAGCTGTCGTGGTAGCTCAGTGGTAGAGCATCGAACGCATTATTCGGAGGTCGCAGGTTTGGATCCTGCCCTCGGCAAGTTATCTTTTCACCCACTTTTCTTTCTTCTCATTTATATTACAATTGGCCTATTAACTTTTCCTATACTTTCCTTGGCATTATTGTCTGTTAGATCCCAATAATATTGTGTAAAACACAAAAAACGAGCCCTGAAGTATACACTTGTTTCTCTTATTCATTAACGAGGGTCTCGTACTGAGAGACTTGGTGCCTCTAAGTTGTATATCCGCAGGTCGCGTGTTCAATTCGCGGCTGCGGCGGCTGCATTTTCGGTGGAGGCGGAAATGTTGTAGGCCCGTGTGCTCAGATTAGGGCGCACGTTAAAGAACCCAAGGAGGTTGAAATTTTCGGAGCCCTCCAGTATGGCGTCTCTCATATTTATATGGTGGTTTTGGGACATTAAACCGCACAAATCAATCTAGGTTGTATATGGAGGACTGTTGGTCAGCTGCCAGTGAGTAATAAGTTCACGTGCTACGTGAAGCCAAAACAGGCTCACAAAAAGAGTGTGCCACACTCGCTGCCACGGCTACTAGTGACGCTGACTAACACTCCCACGCTTAAATTGACATAGATACCCAATTAAGTAGCTGGGGGATAGCTGTCGTGGTAGCTCAGTGGTAGAGCATCGAACAAGTTATTCAAAGGTCGCAGGTTCCGATCCTGCCCACGGCAAGTTACCTTTTCACCCACTTTTCTTTCTTCACATTTACATTACAATTGGCCTAATAACGTCCCCTGTACCTTGCTTGGCAATATTGTCTGTTAGATCCCATTATTATTGCGTGAAACACAAAAAACGTGCCCTTAAGTATACACTTGTTTCCCTTATTCATTAACGACGGTCTCGTACTGGCAGACTTCGTGCCTATAAATTGTATACGGGGAAATATTGGTCAGCTGCCAGTTAGTAATAAGTTCACGTGCTATGTGACGCAAAAACAGGCTCATAAAGAGTGTGGCACACCCGCCGCCATGGCTACTAGTGGCGCTGACTCAAACTCCCTCATTTAAATTGACATAGATACCCAATAAAGTGGCTGGGGGGATAGCTGTCGTGGTAGCTCAGAGGTAGAGCATCGAACACGTTATTCGAAGGTCGTAGGCTCGGATCCTGCCCACGATAGTTATCTTTTCACCCACTTTTCTTTCTTTTCATTCACATTACAATTGGCCTAATAACGTCCCCTATACCTTCTTTGGCAATATTGTCTGTGATAGTACACCTTTAGTGGTGAGCAGAAGAGACGTTTACTTTGTGGAAAACGTAGCGGTAGAACCGACCAGCTGTCAAGCGGAGCGAGCGCGAGCAGCAACAACACTCTTCCTCCTCTTCTTCAGCTGGCGTTCCGGCCTGTGCCAAATATCAATGCTACAAATCACTCCCCCCTCAGAAAAGGAGCCATCCTGGCGACCTATGGAACGGGTACGACGGGTGGGTCGTAGTGCGGCTTCAATCGATCTACGTGAACAGTCTCGCGGCCTCGATGCCGTCGGTCTGTTGATGGTTGAACCGGCTCAACAATATAGTTAACCGGTGAGGCCTGACGTAGGACTCGGTAGGGGCCTTCGTACTTCGGCAGTAGCTTGGTGGAAAGACCAGGAACAGATGAGGGAACCCGAAGCCATACCAAGGCGCCAGGCGAGTATGACTGCGAAGACAGGTTTTCGTCGTGACGGTTCTTCTGGTACGCTTGATCTTGGGCGGTTAAGGAACGCGCGAGTTGCCTGCATTCTTCTGCATAGGTGGCGACTTCAGATAGAGTTGTGGATTCCGAAGCGTCTGGATGATACAAGAGAATGGTGTCCATGAATGAGGAAGGTTCGCGCCCGTAAAGGAGGAAGAACGGAGAGAATCCTGTCGTAGACTGAGTGGCGCTGTTGTAAGCGTAAGTTACAAAGGGTAGTATGCGGTCCCAGTTGGTGTGATCAGCGGACACGTACATGGATAGCATGTCGCCCAGTGAGCGGTTAAACCGTTCGGTCATTCCATTCGTTTGCGGATGGTATGCGCTGGTTGTCCGATGCACAACGTTGCATTCGCGAAGAAGGGCTTGTACCGCTTCGGAGAGGAACGTACGGCCGCGGTCACTGAGTAGCTCACGAGGCGCGCCATGGCGTAGAATGAGATTGTGAAGGATAAATAAGCCAACTTCACGTGATGTGGCCTCTGGCAGCGCAGCAGTTTCAGCATAGCGTGTCAAGTGATCAATGGCGACAATCACCCAGCGGTTCCCGTTAGGCGTATAGGGTAGGGGACCGTACAAGTCAATTCCGATGCGGTCGAAAGGGCGGGAGGGGCAAGGCAACGGCTGCAGTTGTCCATTGGCTATGTGTGGTGGGCTTTTTCGGCGTTGACATTTGGAGCACGAACGCACGTACTGTCGGACAAAGCGGTACATTCCGCGCCAATAGTACCGCAGCCGGAGACGTGCATACGTTTTTATCACACCGGCGTGGCCGCATTGAGGATCCGCGTGAAAAGAGTCGCAAATGTCGGCACGTAGGTGGCGAGGAATCACAAGCAACCACTTGCGGCCGTCAGAAAGGTAGTTGCGACGGTACAGGAGTCCATCGCGGATGGTAAAGTGTCGAGCTGTGCGCTGCAGTGAACGATTGGGCGTAACTTGGGACGGCCGAGACAGTAACTCTATCATAGAGGCTATCCAAGCGTCTTGGCGCTGTTCATAGGGCATGTCCGCGTACGAAAGTGCCACAGCATCGAGGCTGGATACAGAAGTACTTCCGTGTTCATGGGGAAGTGGAGAGCGGGAGAGAGCGTCGGCATCTGAATGTTTGCGGCCTGACCTGTAGACGACACGGATATCATAGTCTTGGAGGCGTAACGCCCAACGAGCGAGACGGCCAGATGGGTCTTTTAGTGACGATAACCAGCAGAGGGCGTGGTGATCAGTCACGACGTCAAATGGACGGCCATAGACGTAGGGTCGAAATTTGTGATTGCCCAAACGATGGCTAGACATTCTTTTTCTGTGACTGAATAATTCTGTTCAGCCCTAGTAAGAGTGCGACTGGCATAAGAAACGACGTACTCGTCGTATCCAGACTTGCGTTGAGCAAGAATAGCGCCAAGTCCGACTCCACTTGCGTCGGTGTGTATTTCTGTAGGGGCATCAGGATCAAAGTGACGGAGAATCGGTGGAGATGTCAGCAATTGACGTAGTTTCGCGAATGCCTTATCGCAATTGGAAGACCACGCCGAAATGCCCTCGGTGTCAGAAAGTAGCCGTGTTAAAGGGGCCATGACAGATGCAAAATTACGGACAAATCGGCGAAAGTATGAACATAAGCCGATAAAGCTCCGGAGTTCCTTAAGTGTCGATGGCTTCGGAAACTGGGCGACAGCACGGAGTTTTCCAGGATCAGGTAGAACGCCGTCCTTGCTGACAACATGCCCTAAGATGGTGAGCTTCCGGGCGGCAAAATGGCACTTTTTCAAATTTAGTTGGAGCCCAGCATGTGTAAGGCAATGCAGGACACTTGCGAGGCGCAGAAGATGGGTATCGAAGTCTTTTGAAAAAACGACGACGTCGTCCAAATAGCAAAGACACGTCTGCCATTTAAGGCCTCGAAGTATGTTGTCCATCAGACGCTCGAAGGTGGCTGGGGCGTTACAAAGGCCGAACGGCATCACGTTAAACTCGTACAAGCCGTCCGGAGTTACAAACGCAGTCTTGGCGCGGTCAGCTTCATCCATGGGTACCTGCCAGTATCCCGATCGAAGATCCAGCGAAGAAAAGAATTCTGCACCTTGCAAACAGTCGAGAGCGTCGTCAATTCTGGGGAGCGGATAAACATCTTTGCGCGTGATCTTGTTAAGGCGCCTGTAATCCACACAGAATCGGATGCCCCCGTCCTTCTTTTTGACCAGTACCACCGGGGAGGCCCACGGACTGTTAGACGGCTGTATAACGCCACGATTGAGCATATCAGACACTTGATCGTCTATAACTTGGCGTTCGGCGTGGGAGACCCGGTATGGACGCTGACGCAATGGTGCGTGGGTGCCAGTGTCAATACGATGGACAATTGCAGATGTTCGGCCCAGACTGGTTTGTTTGAAGTCGAACGATGAGCGGAAGTGGTCGAGAAGTGTCAAGAGTTGAGTTCGTTGGTCAACAGGAAGGTCAGGATCAATCGATGGAAGGAAGACGTCGAGGGAAGAGGTGGCGGATGTGAGAGCGGAAGTAACACTGGCGATCTCAAGGCTTTTTGCTTGATAGGGCAGTTGACTGGTGCAAACACAATCGATGTCCTCAAGGCGGCCGATGCATTCGCCACGGAATAGGGTGACTGGTACAGAAAGGAGATTCGTGGCATAAATGTTTGCGCAAGTGGCTTCGACCGTCAGAAGAGCAAAAGGCAGAAGAACGTTTTTTCGAGAAGTGAAGTCTTCTGACGGCGTGAACATGACGTCCGAAAAAGCGGCATGGTCGCACGAGATCGGCACAATAACAGAAGACATAGGTGGAATATCAGTCTCCGCGGCGACGACAACACGAGAAATAGAAGGCTTATTATAATCGTCGTCGGAGAGCGATGACAATTCTAGTTCGGCCCGGGCACAATCAACAACGGCATGATGTGTGGAAAGGAAGTCCCAGCCTAATATGACGTCGTGTGAGCAGTGCGGAAACACGATAAATTCAACCACGTACAGAACGCCCTGGATGATTAACCGAGCCGTGCACGTCATAGAAGGGTTCACGTGATGCGCTGTTGCCGTACGAAGGGAGAGACCAGAAAGCGGAATCGTAACTTTTCTTAACTTGCGACACAATGCTTCACTCAATACAGACACGGCAGCTCCGGTATCTATTAATGCTTGAACGGGGATACCTTCAATCAAGACAGTTATTTCATTATTCGGTAGAGAACGAGGCCTTGTGGAGTTCGACGGTGGCGCAGTTCTTGCCTCCGGAACTGCGATGGTCAGTTTTCCGTTTGGGCAGGTGGTGCACGCCGAAGCATTGGTGAAGGCGAACGTCGGCGCGGGGAAGGCGATCGGCGTGGGTTGAAGGCGCGGCGGCTCGGCGGAGAAGTGTCCGAAGCTGCATGGAACGGCAGCGTCTGTGGTGGTTCTGTGGGGGCGTAGCCGTAGGTGCCATCAATAATGCCTGAGTGAGGGACGCGCCGGCGACAGAACCGCTCAACATGGCCAGGCTGACGACAGTAATAACAGATAGGTCTGTTATCCGATGTACGCCAAGGGTTGTTGGGAAGCGTTGAAGGACGGCGGTAAATGGGAACATGCGAGCCTGCCGGTACGTGTGTTGCGTAGAAGGCGTTCGCTTGGTGGGCAGGGTCGACGACGTTTGACGGCGCATGTACCTGCCTTCGCGCGACGTCAGCGTAAGTCAGGGGAGCGGACACAGGTGGTGGCTGGTACGTGGGGGGAAGTGCCTCGCAGACTTGCTCTTCGATGGTTTGGCGCAGTGACGAGGTCAGCCCATGCGTATTGCTGGGAAGCAAGGGGGCAAGGGACAACTGGCGTGCCACTTCCTCTCGGATAAATTGCTGGATTTGCGGGGTCAATACAGTCTGTTCTGGAGATATTGCACCAACGGTCAATGCTGGCGTGCTGGTCATGTCGAAAGTAGGCCGTCGCGTTGAAATGCGCTGTTTTCGCAACTCATCGAAACTTTGGCAGTGTTGGATGACTTCCGAAACTGTTTGCGGGTCTTTAGCCACCAGCATGTGGAAGGCATCGTCCTCGATGCCCTTCATAATGTGTTTTACCTTGGCGGTTTCCGACATGTCAGGATCAAAGCGACGGCAGAGGCCTACGACGTCCTCAATGTAGGACGTGAAACCCTCTCCCGACAGTTGGGCGCGATCCCGCAAGCGCTGTTCTGCACGGAGCTTGCGCACTGTCGGTCGGCCAAACACGTCCGCGAAGGTGGTCTTGAAAGTGGCCCAGTCGGTAAGCTCGGCTTCGTGGTTGTTGAGCCAGAGCTCTGCTACTCCTTTGAGGTAAAAGTGGACGCGGCCCAGTTTGTCGTTTTCGTCCCACCTGTTGTTGACGCTTACTCGTTCGAACGAAGAGAGCCAGTCCTCGACGTCCTGCTCATCGGTGCCGTTGAAGATGTCTGGATCTCGCTCTCTCGGGACGCCGGGACAGTGGACAGGTGGAGATGTAGGAGCCGTCTGCTGTGCAGCGTCGATGGACATTGTTGATGGCGAAGGTAGAGTTCGGTTGCGGAGTTCCAGGATGGAAAAAGGTACCCAGCACTCTCCACCACTTGATAGTACACCTTTAGTGGTGAGCAGAAGAGACGTTTACTTTGTGGAAAACGTAGCGGTAGAACCGACCAGCTGTCAAGCGGAGCGAGCGCGAGCAGCAACAACACTCTTCCTCCTCTTCTTCAGCTGGCGTTCCGGCCTGTGCCAAATATCAATGCTACATCTGTTAGATTCCATTCATATTGTGTAAAACACAAAAACGGGCCCTTAAGTATACACTTGTTTCCCTTATTCAATAACGATGGTCTCGTACTGGTAGACTTGGTGCCTCCAGGTTGTATACGTGGGACTATTGGTCAGCTGCCAGTGAGCAATAAGTTCACGTGCTACGTGACGCCAAAACAGGCTCATAAAGAGTGTGCAACACTCACCGCCATGGCTACTAGTGGCGCTGATTTACACTCCCACGTTTAAATTGACATAGATACCCAATAAAGTGACTGGGGGGATTGCTGTCGTGGTAGCTCAGTGGTAGAGCATCGAACACGTTATTCAAAGGCCGCCGGTTCGCATCCTGCCTATGGCAAGTTATGCTTTCACTCACTTTTCCTTCTTCTCATTTACATTAAAATTGGCCTAATAACGTCCCCTATACCTTCTTTCGCAATATTGTCTGTTAGGCTCCATTATTATTGTGTAAAACACAAAAATGGGCCCTTAAGTATACAATTGTTTCCCTTATTCAATAACGACGGTCTCGTACTTGCAGACTTGGTGCCTCCAGGTTGTATACGTGGGACTATTGGTCAGCTGCCAGTGAGCAATAAGTTCACGTGCTACGTGACACCAAAACAGGCTCATAAAGAGTGTGCAACACTCACCGCCATGGCTACTAGTGCTGCTAACTGACACACGCACGTTGAAATTGACATATATAACCGATAAAGTGGCTGGGGGGATAGCTGTCGTGGTAGCTCAGTGGTAGAGCATCGAACACGTTATTCGAAGACCGCAGGTTCGGATCCTGTGCAGGGAAGTTATGTTTCCACCCACTTTTCTTTCTTCTCCTTTATATTACAATTGGCCTAATAACGTCCCCTATACCTTCCTTGGCATCATTGTCTGTTAGATCCCATTATTATTGTTTAAAACACGAAAAACGATTGCTTGAGTATACACGTGTTCCCCTTATTCATTAACGAGGGTCTCGTATTGGCAGACTTGGTGCATCTAGGTTGTATACGGAGACTATTGGTCCGCTGCCAGTTAGTAATAAGTTTACGTGCTACGTGACGTAGAAACAGGCTCATAAAGAGTGTGCCACACTCGCCGCCACGGCTACTAGTGGCGCTGACCCACACTCCCTCATTTAAATTGACATAGATACCCAATAAATTGGCTGGGGCGTAGCTGTCGTGGTAGCTCAGTGGTAGAGCATCGAACACGTTATTCGAAGGCCGCAGGTTTGGATCCTGCCCTCGGCAAGTTATCTTTTCACCCACTTTTCTTTCTTCTCATTTATATTACAATTGGCCTATTAACTTTTCCTATACTTTCCTTGGCATTATTGTCTGTTAGATCCCATTATTATTGTGTGAAACACAAAAAACGAGCCTTTAAGTATACACCTGTTTTCCTTATTCAATAACGACGGTCTCGTACTGGCAGACTTGGTGCCTCCAGGTTGTATACGTGGTACTATTGGTCAGCTGCCAGTGAGCAATAAGTTCACGTGCTACGTGACGCCAAAACAGGCTCATAAACAGTGTGCCACTCTCGCCGCCAAAGCTACTAGGGGCGCTGGCTTACACTCCCACGTTTAAATTGATATGATACCCAATAAAGTGGCTGGGGGGATAGCTGTCTTGGTAGCTCAGCGGTAGAGCATCGAACGAGTTATTCAAAGGTCGCAGGTTCGGATCCTGCCCACGGCAAGTTATGTTTTCACCCACTTTTCTTTCTTCTCATTTATATTACAATTGGCCGAATGACGTCCCCTATACGTTCCTTGGCAATATTGTCTGTTAGATCCCATTATTATTGTTTAAAACACGAAAAACGATTGCTTGAGTATACACTTGTTCCTCTTATTCATTAACGAGAGTCTCGTATTGGCAGACTTGGTCCCTCTAGGTTGTATACGGAGACTATTGGTCAGTTGCCAGTTAGTAATAAGTTTACGTGCTACGTGACGCCAAAACAGGCTCATAAAGAGTGTGACACACTCGCCGCTTGGGCGACTAGTGGCGCTGACTGACACTCCTACGTTTAAATTGACATAGATATCCAATAAAGTGGCTGGGGGGATAGCTGTCGTGGTAGCTCAGTGGTACAGCATCGAACGCATTATTCGGAGGTCGCAGGCTCCGATCCTGCCCACGCAAGTTATCTTTTCACCCAATTTCCTTTCTTTTCGTTCACAATACAATTGGCCTGACAACGTCCCCTATACCTTCCTTGGAAGTATTGTCTTTTAGATTCTAATTTTATTGTGTAAAACACAAAAAACGAGCCCTTAAGTATACACTTGTTTCCCTTATTCATTAACGACGGTCTCGTACTGGTAGATTGGTGCCTCTAGGTTGTATACGGGGAACTCTTGGTCAGCTGCCAGTTAGTAATAAGTTCACGTGCTATGTGACGCAAAAACAGGCTCATAAAGAGTGTGCGACACTCACCGCCATGGCTACTAGGGCTGCTGACTGGCACACGCACGTTGAAATTGACATATATATCCGATAAAGTGGCTGGGGGATAGCTGTCGTGGTAGCTCAGTGGTAGAGCATCGAACGCGTTATTCAAAGGTCGCAGGTTTGGAACCTGCCCACGGCAAGTTATCTTTTCACCCACTTTTCATTCTTCTCATTTAAAATACAATTGACCTAATAACTTCCCCCATACCTTACATGGCAATATTGTCTGTTAGATCCCACTATTATTGTGTGAAACACAAAAAACGAGCCCTTAAGTATACACTTGTTTCCTTTATTCAATAACGACGGTCTCGTACTGGCAGACTTGGTGCCTCCAGGTTGTATACGTGGGACTATTGGTCAGCTGCCAGTGAGTAATAAGTTCACGTGCTACGTGACGCCAAAACAGGCTCATAAAGAGTGTGCCACACTCGCCGCCAAGGCTACTAGGGCGCTGACTGACACTCCCACGTTTAAATTGATATGATACCCAATAAAGTGGCTGGGGGTATAGCTGTCGTGGTAGCTCAGTGATAGAGCATCGAACGAGTTATTCGAAGGTCGCAGGTTCGGATCCTGCCCACGGCAAGTTATCTTTTCACCCACTTTTCTTTCTTCTCATTTAAATTAAGATTGGCCTAATAACTTCCCCAATACCTTCCTGGGCAGTATTGTCTGGTAGATTCCATTAATTTTGTGTAAAACACGAAAAATTAGCCCTTAAGTATACACTTGTTCCCATTATTCGTTAACGAGGGTCTCGTACTGGCAGACTTGGTGCCTCTAGGTTGTATGCAGAAGACTATTGGAGAGCTGCCAGTCAGTAATAAGTTCACGTGCTACATGACGCCAAAACAGGCTCATAAAGAGTGTGGCACACTCGCCGCCA
>NW_023609853.1:0-17273 GCF_013339725.1 Rhipicephalus microplus
AAATGAGAGAGAGAGAGAGAGAGAGGGTCATTATCCGCCCCACGAGTGCTTTGAAGACGCCGCTGCTACGTATGCACTATAGTCCCCGCAGTCACCCCTGTTGTTCCACTGGCCTCTCGTACACTACTGGCTACTGTGTTTCCTGTGACTGTTACTCCTTCCGCCGACTGAGTGCTTCTACCTTTCTATCTCCCCTCTCTTTGCTACCCTCTTCTCACCCCCCACAAGACGCTCGCCATGCTCCCTAAAACGGGCTGCAGAAGTGTGACAGCTTGGGCTAGTTGGTATGGCATGACGATATAGTTATAGCATCCTTCGTCTCCTTCTTGTGTCTGTGTCGCCGTTTTTGTTCTCGCGCTATAACTATCATCGGGCTGCAGAAATTAGGCGTCTTTTCTTTCCTCTAATCCCAACCACCACCACCCCTGAGGAAGGAATCAAGTCGGTTTCGAAACACGCTAACAATGTGGCAGCTTGGGCTAGTTGGTATGGCATGACGTCATGCCATACGCTAACAATGTCAGAAACAGGAAAGATGGTTTTTTTGCTCACCCCTGCACTGAGTGTGACTGTGTGCCCCTTTTCAAGGACACGGTGACGCTGTAAAAGCACAGGGATGAGCGCACCCGAGTCATCATCGAGTGTGGCAGCTTGGGTTAGTTGGTATGGCATGACGATAGTTATAGCGTGAGAACAAAACGACGACACAGAGACGTGTCTTCTCGTGTCTTTCGTGTCCTTCTTGTCTCTGTCGTCGTTTTGTTCTCACGCTATAACTATCGTCATGTCATCATCGAGGCCACGCAGATAGCCCGCGAACAGGTGTCATGCATTAGCACGCCCTCCGTGTCTCTGTCCGAGAAGGAACTAAGAAGTGTGGCAGCTTGGGCTTGTTGGTATGGCATGACGAGAGTTATAGCGCAAGAACAAAACGACGACCTTCTTGTCTCTTTGTCGTCGTTTTGTTCTCGCGCTATAACTATCGTCTAGGAACTAAGGTTCCTCGAAGGTTTCGGTGCGCACAAATATAGTTATATTACCTTTACTTTTCTGTTTCGTTTCCTTATAGACTTTTCTTTGCCTTTTTCTGTGCTTTTGTTTTTTTCCCTTACTCATGTATTGCTCTTTGTGACAAATAGTTTTTGTCACATGGTTTACTGTCTCCTCTATATATTTGCACGCTCTGTGCAATAAACTCAGTTGGAAGTTAGCGCTCATGTCCTTCGTGTGCTTTTTGTCTCTGTGTCGTCGTTCTGTTCTCGCGCTATATAACTATCGTCATGTCATACCAATTAGCCCAAGCTGCCACACTTCTAGGTTTCGAAACGTCGGGTTTCTTCAAAACTTTTGGTTGGAGTCTAAATCATCTTGCACGAATGCTGATGTTTGCGCTCAGTTCTTTGGCGAGCACAGCGAGTTGCTCACGCGGTGGCGCGTTTTTTGATGCGCCTCGCCGTTTGCGTGTTGCTGTTTCTTTTGTCATGAACATGTACATGTGCGGGAACGTAATACTTAAAATTTAGTCACTGGATGTGCACTGTCATCGAGGTGGAGCCGCATACGGATTCATCTACACGAACGGATGCCTTGATGTTGTTCAGCAGCAGATACGCGCGATGAAATTTCTAAGTGGCACAGGGGGAAATGAAGGATGAAAGTGCAATGTACTCATTCGCGTAGGTCATGGAGGATTTGCTAGATCAGAAGGGTTCGTAATGCAGTGTTTCTTGCTAATGTGAACGGACAGCGGCGACGCAGGGGCAGCGGTGGCAACACATGTCTGCGACGCCGGCACAGCTGCTGTAAGGTTCATATATAGGGACCTTAAGCTGCAGAGTCCACGATCACCGCGTCGGAATGTCGTCGGCGCCGTTCTAACTTTGCTTGCCACTTACCGTGACGCCGCTTTCCTCGCGCTAATGCCACGGAGCGCCGGTATGCTTGGAGCCGTATAGCAGAGTTGCAGAGACGGCGCACCCAATCTGGGTTCGTCTCGTCAAACAACGCGGACGGCTTTCCTACGAGCGAAAAATCATCCACGTTATTGTCTTTATGCTTCCACTCTCAGTCACTTACCTTCTACGAAGTAAGCTCCAAACCCCCTGCATTGTCGTTTATGCGTGCCAGCCAGGTCCGCCGACGGTTCGCGCTGAACATTTTCGTACGCTCGCACTGGTCTTTAATAACCTTCGTCGGTACTCAAAAGAAGCTCGTAGTAGTGGGCTGCTTCTTTTCGCAACTGTCGCTACGATTAGAGCAGCCTACAATTGCGCATATAACCATTGCGGAAGAAGACACTCGTAGGTCCAACGAGACGCGGCGGAACAATTGCCTGACCTCGGTTCATCAAAATGTTCAAGCTATGTATACGCTGGATATGCCACATTGGCGCACCGACAGGGGTGGATGGGTTAGGGGGTCATAATTCCCCCCCCCCCAGAGGCTGACCTAATCCCCCCTCTTATACCCCCTCTTATACCCCCTCTTATAAGTCTCTATGTCCTTGTCGCCGAGTCACCTACGTCAGTGCTGCACCGAAGGAGGCGGGAATCAGGGGTCTTTATTTCTCCCACCAAAGGTCGACCCCCCCCCCCCCTTTCCGTAAGTGCAGCCTTGTTTTCAAGTTGTCATTTCAATCCAAGGAGCTGCTCAGAGAGAGAAATTGCCTGATTTATTCTATTAATTATGTCATATTCACATATCTACTCGTGTACTGAAATAGCAGAAGCCGCATGCTCTGCGGCTCGAGCTGAATTCACTTGCAGTGAAGCAGCTTTGCACACACAAAAAAAAAAAGGTGCTTTCACGAGTCATCAGTCTGACCGCTTTTATTTTACTCTTGGTGGAAGAGGAGTGTGTACAATGACAATTCCCTGCGTGACTTGGCTTCGGTGCACAGTGCATGTAACTTCAAAACGTATTACATCTAGCAGTTCAACCAGCTGTGTATGCAATGCTACTTACATCTATGTTGCAAATGAGCAACATTTGCAACATACATCTGTAATACTTGTGTCCATGTGCTTCGAGTGGTAGTTGTTTTGTTTCCCTTTCATACATGTATGTTCAGAACAAGAGTTCGCAGTGTTGTTCACCGTTTATAACATTATCTGGTTCACACGGGCAAATCTACTGCACCGACTTGCGTACATGCAAATACCCGGACCACTTGGACACTCCTAATGCAATTAGAGATTAAGATCTCAAGTGCCTAGATACCACTAAATTATCAGCCTCACAGGCTTGGTTTAATGGCCCTAAAATGTGATGTGAGGAAGCAGAAAAGTAATAACATTACGCTCAAGTTGCTTTAAATGTGCAACTTTCTTCAAATAAAAAGTCATGAAGCTAATAATATAAAAATAACAGGTAAGTTCATTCAATGACTTTACTCGCTATAGAAGTGAAACACGTGGTGTCCATTTACAGTTGAGATGCCAGTAGCAGTTTCGATACTTTTTCCCAAATACTTTACATTATAGTGAACATGAAGTGTGTCCTTCATGTAGCTTGGTTTCCTTTGAATAGTCAACAATAAACACCCTACTTGCCGAAAAACACTCTTTTTGCATGCTAAGTGAGCTCCTCAAAACACGAAGTAAAAACAAAGGGAAACGCGTTTCGCCGCTACAATGCTCTTTAGATTTAAAGTCTTTCAAATTAGCGTCACTGTTGACGTGCAGACAGTGTATATTTCAAATTGGCAGGATGAAATCAAGTTAACTATCGACCCTCTGAAAAAAAAAAGGAAAGAAGTATTTCAGGCACCCTTGCCTTCCCAGATAAATTGTGCGACTCTTGTTTTGCTTACCTCATCAGAATGCATTGTTTCTTAAATACGCAAACTTTCTCAGGAACTCTGAGCCCATGTCTGCATGTCACCGCGGCAAATATAACAATGAAACACGCCAAGGAACATTCTTTTAATCCATTTCAACCGTATCCGTATCTTTTCAAGGACCAGATTCATCTGAAGGAATGTCGTTTCATGAGATCTTTTATTCTCTCATCTTTATTCTCTCATCTTTTATTCTCTCATCAGCATTTAATCTCTCATCTGAATTTATTGGCCAAGTATTCAGTTCCTCCTTGAAACAAAGGATCATTAACGTTTCTGAATGTTTTTGCAACCTGAAAATAAAACTGCAAACACACCTACCCTAACTGATATCCTCAGTTCACTCCAGACCACCCGAAAATCCGCGATACATCAGTATTAAAGACAGTAATGCGAAGAGCCGCAATCCAGTGCAACACACAACTAAATAAGAGGGAAAAAAACACAATATATTTAGCAATCTCGTCAAAAAACGGTTACACAAGATTGTTTATTCAAACGAAAAACACAACGATGCAATATTAGAAATACAGCAACAGTATTCCCCTTATCAACACCACGACAGAAACATATTACTCTCCGTTGTCCGAGGCGCCAGCAAACCATCGCCCGTTTGAAGCGAACTCAGGCGACGTGCCATTCGTGGAAGGCTGAGTCGGGTGATAGTAAGAACGCTAATGGTCCGTCCACTTTCGCTGCGGCCACACACATTCGCACTCCGAAACAGGAGGGATGATGGCCAAGCTAGGGCCAGTTCTAAACCGCAAACGATGCTGCGCAGGCGACTTTAAAGTGAACCCACATGTTCGAAGACCTGATTACGTACTCAGCTACTGAACAAAAAGAAAAAAAGCAAGAAAAGTCTCGCTGATTTCTCACACTCCAAAGGCGTTGCCCGCAGCCAAGGTGGTTCGTGCCTCCCCTCTGTGAACTCTAAAGAGGGACTGTATGCATTCCGAAGCGTCGGGACAATGCCCACTCAGAGTTCTAATGATCAGAAGGTGCTTCGAAACACATGTTTTCTGTCTTATTCGGGGCTTGCGCTGGCAAATGGTGTCTCCAGAAGGGTGGTCGTGCATTTTCTCCTAAATAGCGGGCGTACAATGAGCACTGGAGTGACGAGAAGAAAGACCGCCTTGCGCGTGGCTCTTTCGTCAAAGTGACCGTGAATCGCGGAGTTTAAGCACATACGTACGCTGTGGTTCCTGCATTTCTGAGCAAGCCTTATTGCGTGTGCGCCGCCAGCATGGTCGCCAGCCACCAACCAAACAACACACATGCAGGGACTCCAAGCAAGCACGACTGCCATGCAAAACCTACAGTTGCGAAGAAGGGAGCAGTAAGACGCCGTGGTATAATGAGGAAAAATGGCTTTGGGAACTTGCGAAAGGTATATTGGTGGAGTTCACCTTTTCTTGCTGTTTTTTTTTCAGAAGCTATGTGTCATGCTCTTTTCTTTTACCCCTTCTTTCTTGCACGTGGTACATCGGACGAAAGACACAACTTGTGCTCTGCGTCTGCTGCGCGAAGGTGCATCGGTAGTCCGCTTCCGAACAGACCACAGGCGTCGCTGAAGTGCCAGTCGAACACGATTCTCACCGACTTCCCGAAAAAGATTCCGCATTGAGATTCAAGACACGCAGCGACAGCACCGGAATCCTCGGTTACAGCCGAAAAGGAAGCGATTACTCGGCACATACCGCCGTCAGATGCGGTCATCGATTAGTTATCACTGAGGATGCTTCAGTCGCCAAACTTGAGCACCCGAATGATATTGAGAATCGTTAAGCATAGTTACAATGCAGTTGATCCGTAAGCTGAGAATTTTACTACACGTGCGCTGCGTTGGGCTGTACAAATTCTTTATTATCAATAACACAAAGCTTATATTCAATATTTACGGTGCACTTTCATGCTTGCAGTCTGACTAGGCTCAAATGAAGTTAAATATAGAGGATATTTTGTTGGCATTATTGCAAAAATCCTCAATTGCAGTTATTTGACTGCTTAGGTTGCCAATGGGGCTTGCTTGTATTGCATTTACTGATCATTCAGGTAAAAAGAAAAAAATACACAATAATTGGTACACAAGAAAGGCACACTGTGCCAGGTGTCACCGTGTGTCTTTTTTGCGGTTCTTTTTTTTGCTCTACCATAGAAGTCATATTCTTTTTAAACAGCATTGTTTGACCGCCAGCCCACCGACACGTCACCACCAGAATCATATAAACGGAGCTGAAAAGCTAGAAAAAATAAGTATTTGGCAAACATCTCTGTTGAGAACTATTTTAAGCCTTGTTTTATTCGACCTCTCGTTTATTTTGTACGTGCACTGCTTCATCGAACGGTTTGTTGGCCTTCTCAAGGTTATTCGTGGTCTCCTGGTAAAAACACTTAGAGATTGTTGTCATCGCCATCTCATTGTATATAATAATAATAATAATAATAATAATAATAATAATAATAATAATAATAATAATAATAATAATAATAATGTTATTGAGGTTATATAACCTATAATAATTATTTAGTATGTGGTTCTTTAGCTCTCTTTTAAGTTTCAACCCCACCCCTTCCCAGAGAGAAATCCTAGGTGCGCTAATGACATGCCATATGCTTCCTCGGGTTTGTAAAGAAATCAAAAAGAGATTAACGCGTACGTCGTTGCAAGGGGCGACACAGAGGGACACTGCAAAAACGTTCGGTATAACGCATAAACCACTGTTAACAGAATCCTGCACGCGTTCAGAGGCGAAGATCGCATAGGCGACGCAGCATTAGAAATTGTGTCCGCAAAACAGCTGAAGAAGAGGACGCCGCCTTGGTTGATGTTACAAGTGCGAAGGCGCCCTTCCAATGCCATCTATAAAAAAAATATTTTCAGGGCTGCTCACTACCACAGTGACGTCACTGGTTTTTCCCGAGCGAGAGCGCGTACGGGAGCCTTTAATCCATTGCCACCATCGTCTCCCATTAAAAAAAAACTTACCCTCCGTGGTGAGTTTTGCATGCTTAATAGCTCTATTCGATCTTTTGCGTCAAAAAAGGCGCTGGTTTCAGTAATGTATTACGCTTGAAAGCGTTTGTAGACTGTGGGCCATTTCCTTCATGCTAAAGTGACAGACTCTGCGCTATCGAACGTGTGGTCGATGAATATGAGCGAAATTTGATGGACCAACAAAGAGACGAAATAAAAAAGGTAAATTTTATTCATTCTTTATTTATTCACCCACACGCACGCACACACACAATATCTAAAACATGCAAAGAAACAGTTCCTACTCATTTGCAAAGTCTCTGCAGCTCTACTTGTACTCTTTCGAACATGTCTTCTTGACACGAAGTTATAGAGGAGAGTGCGAGCTGCTGCTACAAGTATATATATATATATATATATATATATATATATATATATATATATATATATATATATATATATATATATATATATATATATATATATATAGTATTCAGCACAATATCAGGACGATGACCATCATAAGAGAAAACAAAATATTTCGTTTCACAAAAATATCTTGTGACGGCAGTACAGTAGAAGCCACCGTGGGCGCTTCTACTGCACTGCCGGTTCTTGGATCAATATGTTTGCTCGTGGTTCCTCAATATTCTAGCTTGAAGTAGCGCCCACACACTTGAAAATCATTTAGGAAAGCGTTTTACCGCAAGTGTCTACACGCATCCATATTTCAAGGAAACATATCAGGCTAAGGTGCTGACGAGACTGGCGCAAGATTATAATACCGCCATGAAGTGGTAGGAACACCGGCAAGAAAATACTACGCACAAAACCGATACACTAAGTAATGCAACAGCATTCATTCCATTTTTATCAACCAAGTAAGCATATCCATTGAAGGATACGACCATGAACCCCTATGACGTAAGCCCGTGCAGCACAAAAAAGGTGGCTCACAAAGTCGAACGCCTTGTGAACGCCGCAACAATCTATGAACACCGCAACAGCCATGTTTCCACAGCTCGTCTCATGTTTTAAAAATGTAAAGAGGTCGAAGACGCAGTCCATTGTGCATCGCCGTCGTCTGAAGCCAGCCATCTGTTCTGGAAGAGAGTTGTGAGCTTCAATCCAGCACTGTAATCTTCTGTGAACCATTTTTTCCATGACTTTAGATATACAACTAGTGAGGCTGGCTGGTCGGAATGAGTCAAGAGAAAGCGGTGATTTACCGGGCTTCAGCAGTGGGATGATTCTCGCGACCTTCCAACACATCGGAACGTACGCCTTCGTCCACATGTCGTTATATATCTGTAGAAGAACTGGCATACCGGTGGGTCCTAGATTTTTCAGAACACTGTAAGATACGTTGTTGGGACCTGTTGCCGTTCTTACGCGGGTTAGTGATAGAGCAGTACGCAACTCTAGTAGAGAATACGTGTTATCCAGTTGAGCATGTGATAAAGTGTATGCATCTTGGATTTGCTGCTCTACAGAACTAGGCAGTGCAGTAGTGTTGTGAACCGATTGCCCAGTTCCAGTCAGCATTGTGCAAAACTTATTAGAAACATCACGTTCGGCTAATCCAAGAGATATGGCCCATGCTCTGAATAGGTTTCGCTGGGATATTGGATGACTTAGAGCAGTGATTGTTTGCCAGATTTGCGGAAGTGAAGTGAATGGGGTCAATAAATTGCAAAAATCATGTTATTTTTTTCGACCTAACTTTTGCATGTATCGGTTAGATTGAATGTGTGTGGCCTGACTCTTCTTGTATTCTTCTGGCCTCCCAGTGCGGTGATAGCGACGTTCTGCTCGTCTTCTAATAGCTCGTAGGCGCTCATAGCCTGCATCTACACTGGAGTGGCCTGCTGAGACAGCTGTAAACCTTGTCGCACGGGAGTAACTGCTTTTAATGCAGGACATAAATGTATCCAGTTCGTTCACTCCCATCAAGTCACTTCCAGTACGTTCACGAAATAGTTTCCTGTCAGTTAGCTTTGAAATCAATACGGTCGTTTGCACTTGCATACTTGGGTGTTGCATGAGAACTGGGTAATGGTCACTCCCTCGTGTTTCGAGGTCTGTACACCAGTTCATATCTCGCGCAATGTCAGGGGAGGCTAAAGCCAAATCTAGACAGCTGGCATAACTATTACCTCTTAAAAACGTTGCTGATCCATCCTTCAGTACAAGACCAAATCAATCAATTGCTTTTTAAAGTGTTCTCCCTCGTGAATCGGTATGAATACTGCCCCACATGGTATTGTGCGCATTAAAATTTCCACAGATGAGAGCAGGTCCCTGTGCTTTACCCAAAAATGAACTAGGGATGATTCGGAGATGCGTGTCGATGGTTGCAAATAAACACAAATTACGGTGATGGTAAGTTTCTAAAATTGAATTTTGCACCCTGAAAATTCTGACACGTCCGAGTCCGACAAGTATAAAACAAAAGAGGGTATGTCGCGCCGTACGCATAACAGTGCCCTGCTCAAGCCTGGATTTCTTCTTGATGCATATGTGGCATAATTAGAAATCCTAAAGTCAGGGCCAACGTTGGTTTTATTTAGACACAGAACGGGGAAACTATACTGAGCAACCAGCTTCCTAAAGTCCGCGCTTTTGGACATAAGACCATTGGCATTCCACTGAAACACAGCTGTGTTGCGGAAACAGTTGTTCATTTGTAGAGCCATTTTTCTATACAACAACTTTTTGTTGTGATGCTAGAGGCTCTAATTAAAGGACTGCGCTCACCTCTGGAAGGTAATTTGCCCCCTGGAAATACACGTAGGATTGCCTTCAAAGCAAGGAAGAGCATCGATATAACCATATCCACATCACTTGTTTTCGGTGCACGTTGCTCTTGTGCCTTTGGCTTTGGCGAGATGAAAGGGGTAGACGCTTGGTTAACCTGAGTTGCTGATAGTTTCGGTGTCCTGCTGTCGCTTGTCTGCCTTTCAATGCTTGGTGATCGTCCTCTACTGTCCGTTTTAGCTGTACTTTCGTTTTTCTGAGCTGAAGCACGCTTGGCTACCGTCGCATACGACAATGGTGATGTACTCTTCTTTGATTTTGAAGGCATAGGGAGTGGATATACTGTTTCAGGATTCGGACAAGGCGATCCCTTTTTTGGAGCTCTTCCAACCAAATTTCTTGTCACTTTAGTCGAGTAGCCACCTGGTGTTTCGGACAACCAGCATATGACGCTACATGTTTTCCATTGCAATTGGCACATTTGAGATGATTCCTTCTTGTATATTACTTGTAATCATGTGCTCCTGCACAGATTTTGCAGCGAAGTTGTCCATGGCACGATTTGGCAACATGTCCAAATCGTTGACAGTTGTAACATCGTGTAGCGGGCTCTAGGTACTCTTCCGCCGGATGACTTGTGAAGCCTGTACTAGGCGGCAGTGGCTTCTCGGGGGAGAACTCAAGCATTACACTGGCGAAAAAATGTGGCTCTGCTGAACCATCTTCACGACGGAGCCATTTAGTCTGTCTCCTAACGGAGATTACACCGCTGTCTCTCTTTATTGCACTGGTACTTGTCTAATCTTTCCTAGGTTACTCACATACAACTGCGGAATATACGGTGCCACTTCAAGACCAGCAAAATGTGTTAACTCAATAAGTCTGGAGGATGCAGTAACTGTACAGACACTTACAAAGAATTCGCCATCTCTGTTGACACGGAACGACTGCACTTTCTCTTTAGCAGCAGATAGTACTTCACTGGCCAGTTTGTTCGGATTCACTTTCCAGAATGAGGCGCTAGGGTCTGTCAGCTTGAAAATGACGGGTATCCCCACTGGTCGGGCTTTCTTGTACGTGTGTTGTAAAAGGCCTGTCTTCTACTTCTATATCACAGTTCATTTTCGCGGAGTCGATGATCGTTTCGTTGTTGTAATCCTTTTGATTTTCAGTTCGCGCCTACTTCGGAATAACACACTCATCGTTGGCGTTGGATGTCGTCGAGGGGCCGTCACAGTCCTCCTCGGGTCCGCGAAACACGGGATTATCTTGCTGTTCGGACGCACTCATCACTTCGTCTTAATCTGATGGGCGCTGAGAAGAATAGCCGCCACCAGTAGACGAAGCTTTCGGACGTCGTGGCAGCCTAACATAAGGCTTCGGCGCCTTGGAGACGTGGCGCTTGGTGCACCGCGAAGGTGGTGGCCAAATCTTCGCAGTAAGATGCAGAAGACGAGTAAGAAAACTTACAAAATTGTCGAAAAAACAGCAGCGCTAGGAAGCTCACGCCCAGTGATTATCAACTTCGTCTTTTTGATTTCAACTATGCTATCCTTAACCCCCATTTATTCTTTTATCTACTCTGCCCTCTTATTGTATCTTAAGGTTACACCTACCGTTTTTCTTTCCATTGCTCCCTGCGTAGTCTTCAACTTAAGCTGAACCCTCTTTGTAAGTCTCCAGGTTTCTGCTCCGTAGCTAAGTACCGGCAAGATACAGCTGTTATATGCCTTCCTCTTGAGGGATATTTGCAATCTGCCTGTCATAATTTGAGAGTGCTTGCAAAGTGTGCTCCATCATTATTCTTCTAGTTACTTCAATCTCGTGGCTCGGCTCCGCGGTAATTACCTGCCCTAAGTAGACATACAGTCTTTTACAACTTTAAGTACACTATTGCCTATCTCGAAGCACCGCTCCCTTCTAAGGTTGTTGTACATTACTTTCGTTTTCTGCAGACTAATTTTAAGACCCACCTTTCTGTTCTCCTTGTTTGAACCGTAATCATGACTTGCTATTCGTCCCCTGAGTTACTTAGCAATGCAATGTTATCGGCGAAGCACAGGTTATTAAGGTACTCTCCATTAACTATTACCCCTAACTGTTCCCATTCTAGGCCTCTGAAAACCTCCTGTAAGCACGCGGTAAATAGCATTGGGGAGATTGTATTTCCCTGCCTTACACCCTTCTTGATTGGAATTCTGTTGTTTTCTTTATGAAGCACTACGGTAACAGTTGATCCCCTGTAGATTTCTTCGCGGATGTTTATATATGCTTCATCGACGCCCTGATTCTGCAGTGTTTGCATGACTGCTGATATTTTTACTGAACAAACGCCTTCTCGTAATCGATGAAGGCTATGTATAGTGGTTGGCTGTTTGCTGAGAATTTCTCTATTACCTGATTGATGGTACGAATGTGGTCGATTGTTGAGTAGCCTGTTCGAAATCCTGCCTGTTGCTTTGGTTGATTGAATTCCTATGTTTCCTTAACTCGACCAACATGGTGCTAAGAAATCGAACTGCCGAAGTGCTGTGGAAGATGGTGCAGAAGAACCCTTGAGCTGTCGCAACCTGAGGGGAATTTCCTAGTAGCGGGGAAAGGGTCGGTCGCAAACGCCGCCGTAAAAGACAAAACAAAGGGGTGACAGAGGTGGCAAGCAGCGTGACGAAAGAGAGAAGGGTGGCTCATCGGCCAGTTCAACGATGAGGATTTTGTGGCGTGAAGTAAGGTGCCAGCGGTGAATAAGTAGACCACAGCGTGCATCCTCGCGATGGAATGCACGCCGGAGATTTACAGCTTTGCGTGCACGGGAGCGTCGAAGGGGTCTTAGAAGAAAGGCCACAGTAACCAAGCACCGCGCGGGTCCAAGCTCATAGAGGGCAATGACACTCTTTCCCAAGCATTGCTCGGGTCCCCTTCGTCAAACTTTCGTAGGCAGGCTGAAATCGCGAATGAGGCGTGACTGCGCCGTCCCGTATGTAGAACGTGCACGCTGTGGTCTCGGGCGTTTTCAGAATCCGCCAAGACCGCGACCGCTGCGTGTACGATTGAAGAGTGAGGGACAGCTGTAAGCCAGAGAGTCCGACGCAGGAATTCGCTTGGAAGCATGTATGTTTGCATATTGACCCGTGTCTTTATGTAAACGAAAACGACGATGGGGTGATTTGGTGGACACTAGGTAGTGGGCCTCTGGCTTGATTCGAAAACGAAGAGGACAATCTTGCGGCTCAGCTGTTCAGGACACGCTGCTTTCGCTGTCTCAAGGCGTACCTGTGCTTTTTTCGCGTTGTACCGCGACACTGGTGGAGGTGCTGGATCGCAACCCTTCCTGATGCTCCACACTCCCGCTGGGAGCCGTTCCAGTCCAAACGCATGGTCACCAATTGCAACTCCTGTGCATTAGACATCGAGGTTCTCGTTTCACAGACATCAGAGGTTCTCCTTTCACTCCATCGTTCGTCGTTATGGCCGCATGCTGCAGAGATGTAATCCTTGGCATGGCTTTTTTACGAGAATATGGCACCATCATTGACATCCCAAAGAGCTTGATTGCTTTCTGCAGCAGTACGGGCTTACACGATTTTCCAGAGGCGCGAGCAAACCAACTGCGTCTTACTGATGACGACGTGGTCCTCCCTCCTAGGTCATGCACACTTGTTTCTGTGGCCGCCACGGTCCAGTTTGACGCCGAAGGAGTTGCAGACCAAATAAGCTCACTTCTCTTCACCCACGGTATTTCTGTCGCACGAGGTATCGTAAGAGTTGCTCCTGGACGCACGGACCTACTACTGACCAATTTTAGCGTTGAGCGCCGGCACCTTCCAAAAGGCATGGCTGTCGCTTACTTCGACGATGTCATACATGCCGAAGGCTGCTTGGCGGATGTCGACGAGGCGCTAAAACTCGATTCTGCACCTGTTCTAGACCTTAGCATTACTTTGCCGAAAGACGAGCGACGCAGACTCCTTGAGCTATTCCGAATACCAAGATTGCTTTTCGACAACATCAAGAGTTGGCCGCACGCCTCTAACCAAGCATCAGAGTACCGAGGAAATGGCGAGACCTATTTATCAGAACCCTTATCGCGTGGCTCCAAAAGAACGCGAAGTGATAAAACAGCAGGTAGACAGAATGCTTGAAGATGACGTCATTCAGCCTTCACAGAGCTCCTGGGCGTCGCCTGTGGTCTTCGTTAAGGAAAAGGACGGAAGCCTGCGCTTCTGTGTGGATAACCAGAAGCTGACTCGGGTGACCAAGAAAGACGTATATCCACTACCTCGTATAGATGACTCTCTCGACAGACTTCGACATGCTCGATACTTTTCTTCAATGGACTTGCGCAGTGGTTATTGGCAAATTGAGGTGGATCCGAGAGACCGCAAGAAGACCGCTTTTGTGACACCAGATGGATTATATGAATTTAAGGTCTTGCCATTCGGTTTGTGTTCAACGCCTGCTACCTTTCAAAGACTCATGGATACCGTGCTTTCCGGGTTGAAGTGGAAAACCTGCTTAGTATAACTGGACGATGTCATAGTGTTCTCCGCAACGTTTGACGAGCACCTTGAAAGGCTTGAATTATCGACGATTTATCGCGTACTTCGCACGCATAGCATCACCATTAACTCGCCTCACGAGAGAAGACGTCACTTTTGAGTGGAAGAACGAAGAGGAAGCTACTTTTAACAATCTTCGTCAGCGACTACAAACACCTCCAGTCCTTACCCACTTTGACGAGAGAGCCCCTACGATGCTGCATACTGATGCTAGCAATGTTGGTCTGGGAGCTGTGCTTGTGCAGCAGCAAGAGGGCGCAGAAAGGAGAAAGGGTAATCGCTTACGCAAGTAGAACGTTAACACGTGCTGAGGCTAATTACTCCACGACCGAGAAAGAATGTCTCGCCGTGGTATGGGCGGTTAAAAAACTTCGCTCGTATTTATATGGCCACCCCTTTAAAGTAATTAGCCAGCACCACTCACTGTGTTGGTTAACAAGTGTTGAAGATCGGGCGAGTTGGTTCTTCCCCGTAATGCGCTATACCAGTTCAAGTTGGTTAACAAGCCTTAAAGACCCTACAGGGCGATTAGCGCGCTGGAGTCTCAGGCTGCAAGAGTTCGATATGGTAGTCATACATAAGTCAGGCAAGCGACATATGAATGCTGACTGTCTGTCCCGTTCACCCATTGAGTCGGCAACCCTACCCGAGGATGAGGAAACAGCATTTCTCGGTGTTCTCGACACGACACAGGACGGAAAAAAACACCACCATGATGGGCTGTGCGCGGGAGTACAAAGGCTAAGGGCGCAGCGTCGTCAGTGCATTTTCGGGGGGACGCGCCAATTTGCACAGCCCAAGGATGGCTATGGCGGCACCAAGGGAAGCGTTTATGAAAAGGTGAATTCACTTGCGCTAAATCTGCACTCACGCGCGCCCTGAAACGGGCTGGCGATAGAACTAAAGGACCTTACACGGGAATGCATTCGCAAAGAGCCCACTTTTCTTTTTTCTCTTCGTCCGGCGGATCGGACGCATGCAGAGCAACTTTGACGCCGATGCGAGACGCCTCGTTTTGCCTGCTACGCTCAAATGTTGCGAGCTTTCTTCAACACGCGTAGTGTCATTTGTCTCGCTCGCGGCTCTCCGACGCCTCTTGCGTCTGCGCCGCTTCTTGCGGATCGTTCCTGAGCCTCCCGATCACATCTCAAGCTCGCGAACCCTCTCACAGCTTCCGTCAGCTGTCTCACCCGCGCAGTCTAAATTATTTTCGACCGAATCATTTTTCTTCTCACACTCTGCACTGGCGGACAGGTTAATGCAATAAGGAACAATGCAGCTCCTTGAACAATCTCGCTCGCATTCCTGGGAGCTGCCTGCAACTGCGCTCTTGCCCTCACTCTCTATTTTGGCTGCTTCGCCTGAGCTTTCTCCAGTGTTCTTGATCCCTTCGACCTCATTTGCACGATCCACCGTCGCGACTACCTCAATTGAGGTCTGTACCAGCTTGTCTACAGCTATCCTATAGCTGTTTCGCTAGCATTGAATTGCACAGCACCTAGTCGCACTCGACGAGTGAAAATTAAACCTTTCACTGCAAAGTACCAGTCCTCAACTTCATCATTTAAAGGGAAAAGAAATAAATCTAGTTTTTAGTTCACTAAGTATTTTGGCTAGGTGGCGTTAGCCGCCGCACTAAATGCTACAGCCATATCAATCCACCCATTCATCCATTCATCAAGAAACCTATTGCGACGAGGCGAACGCACGTTTTTCTTCAATTTTTTTTACCTCATTGCATTTTTTTTAAGCGTGCGCGCTAGCAACTAGAGCAAAGAACGCATACCGCGTTTCTCGCGACCGAAAAATGCGACGTGCGGTGAACGCCAGAATTGGCTGCACGGCGTTATATATATATATATATATATATATATATATATATATATATATATATATATATATATATATATATATATATATATATATATATATATATATATATATATATATATAGTGGGAGTAATAATTCAATGGGCCAGTTAGTCTTCGTGAAGGTATGGGATATGGCACAACGGGAGCGTTGTCAACAAGGATAAATATATTTATTTTCCAACAGTTTGGGGAGGGGTCCTCCCTTCATCAGGGGGGGATGAGGTATACTGACATGAGCTTCCAAACTTCGTTGCTGCCGCGTCCCTCTCGCCTTGAAAGACGTTTGCGAGAGTGAGAGGGAACTAGAAAAAGGAAAAAAAAGGGAAAAAACAAAAAAGGGGGAGAAAAAAGAAGAAAAAAAGAAAGAAAAGAAAGAAAGTAAAAAAGAGGAAGAACCACTGTCAACACTGAGAACGAAGCCAACTGTCCGTCTACATCCACATACGGTTCATATCACGTGCTGTTCAGTTCTTGACGTGTGTCGGGCCACCCAAGATTGTCGCCGCGGTGCCGGGAGGGTCCGTGACGGCGCGCTTAAAGAAAGGGGTTTCACCATAATGGGTCATTCGGCGGGCAGCGGGCGGCGTGCGTAAAGGAAAGGTTTCTCGTTAATGGGTCGGTCGGCTATTTACCTTTAATCTTCACTGTTTCCCTTCAATGGTCATGAAGTGGTTAGCGAACGTAAACACTTTGTATGTGCATGTGGAAAAAAAACAAGAAAGGACAATGTACACGTACGAGTCAGTCAGAAAAAAGCATGGTCTCCAGCTATCAATCTTTGTCACCAATTTTCTCCTGGCTTACTTCTCCGAGGCAGTTGAGTTTTCCGGGGTCCTCGTTGATGCCGGCTACTAATGTACGAAATTTGCAAATAAAATATGCCTCACGCTGTTCGCACTCGCGTCTGTTTGAGAAACCGGACTGCAAAAGAGTTACGCTGATATTTTCAAAACTGTGGTTTGGCAGGCGCAGATGTCTAGATAAAGGTAGCTTCGGCAGTGAAGTGGCGTGGTACCGGTGATTATTGAACCGCAGCCGAAATGGCGTGTCTGTTTGGCCGATATATTCTTGTCCGCAGATGTTGCAATGTAGCATGTATATTACGTTACTGGAGTCACAATTAAGGCTTTCAGTTATGCAGAGTTTGAAATCCGAGAAGTTCGCTTTGGGTTCACGTGTTGTGACCACCTGTGGGCATACCTTGCATAGAGCTTTTCCGCAGGGATGGCACCCTGATTGAATTTTGGGGGTGTTTGTTTTGCTCTGACAAGAA
>NW_023609854.1:0-18394 GCF_013339725.1 Rhipicephalus microplus
AACAATTACAACTGTAATCAAGGAAATACAGGGAACATGATGTTCTCTTTCTATGAAAACTACTTCTCCGACCTAATATTCCCCGGGATTCAAGAAGAGCATAATTCTCGTCGTAAAAGCCAACTACGTACGGCTGACTGAAAGACAAGCGCCGCACGGTGACTGACCGGGGCTTGCAAGGCCGGGCCGTAACTATGTGTTCAAGTGTGTCAAAGACCGGCAACAGTGAACACTTTCACCCACAGCACAGGATCACGGCCAGAAAAGCTACGGCGCAACACTGACCGAGCTCTCTCTACTATCCCGATAAGCGCCCTCGCTTGGATTTGAATTCCATCGAATACTCCTGGCCTTTTGTAGAAATATCTGTCGATATTAAATTCGAAGCATTTTTTAGCGAACTTCGGTGACCTTGAGCGTATATTTATCAATTTATCTATCAATCTAGACGCTTACGCTTAGGTGCTCTCGTGGCCACCCCCTTAACTTGGTGTGAACCAAAAATTAGCATGCGAGATTAAGATAGTTTGACGAATATGATGCGCTGGTCAAGACATGAATATTGGCAAAAATCCCATCGCGTGTACGTTGTCAAACATTTCCCGCCAGACAGTGGCACATACCCACGGTGGGTATGTGCCGCTGGTTTGCGGGTATGTGCCACAGGTGACAGGTGATTGACTCAAAATCTACTGAGGAATGACGAGAACACACAAGGGCAATTTTAATGTGCGAGCGTTAAGAAATACCCGACATTGGTAGCGCCGACCTGACGAATGCAAAGACTAAATGTCAGCGTCCCAGCTGGAATCGAACCTAAGCATTCTGCGTGGCAATGAAGCATTTTACCAGAGAGCTACGTGAAGTCTTGGAACTATTTTTCAAATATACGCTAATTTTCGTGAAACGTCAATAGTTGTTGCAGTGCTGCCTACCCAATTTTATAAACATTACATATGTATTCCTCTAATACAGCAGTCACGTCGGGGTAACACCGATTACGGTTAGTTGCTATGCGCTGAAGTTGATTTATGTGGGAGTGTCGAGAGCCAGCGTCCTCGCGAGCATCAGCGCTTCATATCAGCTTCTGGTGTTGCTAAGACAAATGTTGCTGTTGGCATCGTCGCGTAAGTGCAAACAACTGGTTATATAAACATCTGCAACTATTCTACGTATTTCTGTGCGTGCAACATTTGTAGATATACTGAGCATCATTTTATGACAAGTCGCTCAATAAAAATATTGACACACGGTCACCATCCCTCCACACGCTTCGCATGACGTCGATTTAAGGTACGTGGGATCTGCCGATTTTTTTTAGGAGCCGCACTGCACTCTCACTTATACTTCGGCAGTTATTTTCCTTGCATGTCGTCCCATTACACACGTCATTACGGTAGAGACATTGTCCAAGTGAGTCATCTCAAGGCCTTTTGTGATCACGCTATACTGACGACACTTTAAAGCAAACGGATGGTGTGCTTTAGGTGTGGGTGGCCAATGTAATGAACAATACTAGGTCGCAAAGTAGCTACTAAACAAATCAATCAAAGCGTTAATGGTAGATGCGCCATCCTAGCTTTTAAAGATTTTCGGTGCCTGACATCGGCAGTTTCGGTATGCGCTTCTTTGCACTCTGGTGTGGTTCTTAGGCGTGTGTACGTGCATAAACCAAGTACCAACTTGGTGGCCAGGATGGATTTATTCATTAGCAGCAAGTAATTATTAAGGCAGGGCCCAGGTGAGGACGGTCAAGTTTAACCTAACCGTCCACGAGTGGGCCTAGCCAAAGTCGTCGAGTTAACTCGTGCCTACTGTGGACATAATGAAGTTGTTTAACTCACTCATGCACTCACACACTGAAGTCTGCTAGCTAGGCAATTCAGGGATTACATGTAGGCTACTGATGCTTCAAAGATACTTTCTAGTAGCAATAGTGGTCAGCACTTAAATATATTTACAAAGCACCAGTAGCGGAATTAGCGACGCAATGCATTGTCAGTGAGTAGTTGAGCAACACCAGGCATGAGCAGCATCTCGCTTAACCGAGCGAGTATGGCGTACATTTGGCATATATCACTGGCGTTAGCTTACGTTTATGGTCATTCGCACCAACTTAATGTTATGTAAAAGCATGCAAGGGTGTGTTCCGGTACACACCGTAGACGGCTAAATTGACAACTAAGTGGACGGTGATGAGGGTGGCGGTTTGGGCTTGTTGGTATAGTATCATGATAATAAATGGTAGCACAGACAAAGGACACGGACAAGAGAAGTACAAGAGAAGGTGTTGTCTTGAATTTGCCTTCTCTTGTCCCTGTCTTTTGTATTCGCTACCATATATAATCATGCATAGTGGACGGCGCCCATCTTAAGAATTATTCCACTACTCCCGTAGCCGGCAAAATAGACAGCTCCCAGAAGACAACATCGTAGACAAAAATGGTGCAGATTACTTTGCTGTCCAAACAAGATGGCTGTTCAGCAAGTTGCTCGAATAGCTCTGATTTCAACGAACGATGTGAGTGACGCGAGTTTTTTTTTTTTTTTTTTCAGATTTGAAGACGAAATAGGGTAAGAAAAGAAGAGTTTCGTTTGTTTATCTTAGCTTTCTCTTCTCGACGCGAAGTGGCGCCTCTTCACCTATAGATGTCATTCAGACGCGCTCCATTTCCGGGACAACATGGGTTTGAGTGTCTTTTAAGCTGTCAGCGCAGACTGTCTACGATGGTGTCTAGAATCGGAACATAGCCCATATGTGAATACATGCGTACACGTGCACGTATATCTAACATCATTTACATACAGAGAGTCTAAGGTAAAGGCGTGACCACACGCGGGGTGTACAAATCTACTAAAGCAAGTATTTTAATTTTGTTCGAATTATTTTACGCTCAGCATAGTGCCGGCTACATTACACAAATTTATCACCGCACAAAGTGGTATGACTGATGGAAACGTCCATGATGAGATCGGTGTCATTGCAGAGGAACCGCGCCGTGCTTAAGTCGAATAAAAGGCAGTCTCGGCTCTCAACGCACTCGGTCAATGAATAGATGCCCTGCATCCTCGCCTCCCAGGTGAGCCGGTGTTGGGGTCCGGAAAGCTGGAGCCGGTAGGCGAAATTTCGTGCTTCCTGGCTATACCCCACGAGAGAAACAAGGGCGATGAACTGCTTGCAAGAGGAATCGTTGCTGCTCGTTTTCAGGACAACAACGAAGTCCCGACCTAGGCAAGTCTGCAGAGCGAGCCAGGAAAAGGCCTCCTCGCGGTCAAAACGTGCTGCTGTAATTGCGATGTTTTCGCCTGCGTGAAAATTTCAACAGCAACACCACTCACTTAAAAAAAAGTGGGCTTTTTCTAAATATGTCTTGTTGCGCTATGCTTCTAGAGTACGCACATCAACTCTTCTTGATGACCCTGGCTGCTTATCGATCACAATTTTCATTTTTCTTGATCTTGGTTAAGCATTCGTATCATTTTGGCTAATTGTATGCTCTCGTGTAGACTTGGCAGCGCTGCGTATTGTGCCTGGTGGGTGCGGTTCCACTCAATCCTTTCGTGGTGTTACACGGGGAAGTGCGTGATATCAATATAAAATGCACTCACAGCAGTCCTTGCCATTCGAAATTTCCTTAGCATTCAAGCCCAAGTAAGACAAAACTTAAATATGTAAGCGAATATGGACGCACAAATATATCCTGTCCCGACCCTTTCACTTTTTTTTTTTTTATTGGCGCTAGTATGCCCTACGGCATCAGTTAAATGAAAAGGAAAAGTTTTGTTTCCTGTATGAAGGCCAGGAGTTGTCGATGCAGTGGACCGTGCGTCCAGCGCGTCAAGTCAGGTGGTCGGCCGGGGTGGTGGTGAAGGCCGCGTAGGTGGCGAGTGCGAGCCTGGTGAAGGCCCGGGCAGGTTCCCAATAGGTGATCAAGCGTTGCCTCTGTGGCTGGGGCAACGCAGAATGGGCACGTCGTTGGGGGAGGCTGTGCACCAGATGTCCATGTAGCCCGGATTGCAGGAGTCAAGGCGGCGCCCACACGAATCCTTGAGCGCAACCTCCTCTCGGCGAGTTAAGCCGCCGGGAAGGTCAGATCCACGCGGAGGAATGAGAGCACGCGTGGAGCGCCGGAGGGTTTCTTTGTGCACAAGCAAGCTGTCCTTCGGGGACAACGACCCTTTCACGGTTGATGCTTTTTTTGGTCTCGTGACTTTCACAGCAAGTATGAACACAAGGAAAGTAGAGAACACAACACAAACGTCGATGTTAGCGTTGTCTCGTTTGTTCTGCGGTATTTACACTTATTTTACCAGTCGCACTTATTATCTCAATCAATCATCGCAACACTTCATCCTTTGTAGGGCCATGAATAACATATAATGGTGCGTGTGGTGTTCTCAGTCAAGCAACAAGAAAAAAAAACGGTATGTTGACGAGCTGCGTCACGGTTGGATGTGAGTCGCATCTCACAACTTAGTTTTGTTTGTTGGCGCACATCGCAGCCCTCAGCGCTTATGGCGGAAGTTACGTGCGGACGTCGCTATAATTTTACAAATAATGCCGACATCGGCCTACGTGTGTTTCCAAACATGGAATTAGTCTATACGTGGAGCCAGCAAAACGGCCGCGAGCACATCATGAAGGGCCCAATATACTCCAATGCAGCATTGACGCTCGTGCAGGCTGGGCACAGCGACACTACGTTATCAAAACGCGAGCACTCTATAGTCTGACGCCAGGCGTGAACAGCGTCCGTCGGCGTGGCCCGTCGGCAACCGGTGCGAAATGCGACATGCTGCATTTCGCACCGATGTCATAGAGTAACATTACTCCATGCCATGGCGTTACTCAGACAACACTGCGTCTCCCTCTTTTCGTGACGAACGGACGTCATACGTGCTGAAACGCGCATGCGTCAAATTCACGCGGCAAATTCGGACAAGAACTTGGACAAACAAATTTGCATGTGATAGCAGTATGGGGTAACCAGACATAGTTACCACTTTCTAATGGCATGTTGCACACAATGGTACAGTGGACTTAATTGTTACGCTCTAAATAGTTTCACCTATTCCCTAACCGTTTGAGTCTAGGTTGTCTTAGCTCTTCATATAGGTTGAAATAATTGGTTCCCTTATAAATAGCTTTTATTGCATGGATCGAAGGCCTAAATGTTTAACGCTAGAATAAAAAGCCCGAATCAAGCTGCTCCAAACAGGTGTATACATTCATCGTTCTCCATCACCTTGAAATCTGCGAATAAAACCATGCGATTGAAGAACGTGGTCCACGAGTTTGTCTGAGTGGTCCGGTCCACTTGCACGTCTCCCGCCCGAGCACACAAGAAGCCGGCCTGAAGTGGAAGAAATCGCACCACCGCTCATCATTAAAAATGTCGACGGGCTGCCAGCGAAAACTGAATGTCTACTTCAAGTTGTAGGAAAGACGCGGAGCATGTGGACTTGTTAGAACTCTGGTCGCTCAATTCGTATGTTTGTCACCATATTGTAGGTCAGAAAAGCACCACCTTTGCAGCAAATATTAAGCAACTGCACCGCTACTACTCAAAGAATACTTTTATGATCGATGCCTCATGGTTTCTGGCCAAGGGTGGTAGGATCACGTTTCTTAGAATTTCTCTAGTGATTATATTTCAGTGTTAAGAATGGAACATCTTGAATTCGCTTATTCCACGCAAAAAGCATTATAATATATTTCACCCTTGTGACCGAGGGTGTACCATGTTACCTAGAGTGCATGGGTTCCATTCTGATCTTTCTGCTTTGAACATGCCCCGGTAAGCCAGTCACCTACACTGGACCTTTTTGTGACAGCAGTGCCACCCGTTCTCTGGAGATGGGCGCCTTAAAACAGAGCTTTCAGGGACATTACCACTTTTCACTTCATTGGTGCCCACTTAATCTGTGGGAGCTCCGCTAATACTCAATCATATAAGTTATTTACCAATTATAATTCGCTATGATTTCAGACGTAATTTTCAGTTTAATCAAAGCTAAGCGTTCTGACCTTGCCTGTTTACCCCGCACACAAAGGAATCCGTTATCATAGCTGGCACCTGCAACAACCTTCATTTAGTGCCCAGCAACTGCAGAAATATCAGTTATGGGAACCACGAACATTGTTGAGGGGTAAAGTGTGATAATGAAGGAAAGGATGATAAAGAAATTAATATTTATGGCAGCGTTGCTCACCCGTACTCGCATGTCATCTCGTGCTTCTCCTTTGCCGTTATTAACAAAGCTGCCGTGCAGCCAGTGGAGAAGTACTTGCACGGGAACAGTGCCGTTTCAGCCAGCTTGTCCAAAGCCAGGTTCCGGTTTCTTCCTGAATACAAACATCAAAGAATTTATATTAAGTCAAAGTGGGATTACCTGTGCATCTTAACATGGGTGGCTCTGAATATTAGGAGTGTCCTGGCTCGGCTATGTCATGATATACATAGCGTGAGCAACTGACGGACGGATGGATGGACGGGTCAGCAAACAAACCATGTACGGACGGACGACCACGGATGAATGAATGGAGGAACGGGCGAACGAGCCACGAATGGTCGACGGATGAGTCACAGATCGACAGACAGGCGCAAAGAATAGCGAAAAAGTGTCTGCGAGTATAGCGGGCTGGCACTTGACTCGGGTGAGATCAACTTTTCTTGCCAATGAAGAATGCTACAAGAGCCAAACTGGGCATGCATGTGCCACCAATGAGGAATGTAGTCTCACATTGCGTCCGTATTTTCCACGTGAAGATGTTAAAACCACCACTTTTTCTTGTACAGGATGTTGTTTTAAAGAGACGCAGCGCACATCAATGACATATTCATAATTATTTTACTTCATGCAGCGTCATTTCGCGTTTTTTTCACTCATGAAACTTATGTACACGTCACTGTCAAAATGGCACCTTCGTCTTTTGGTCAGCGCTCGTCACCATCCAGCCATTTCGACAGGTCGCTGAAGAAGCTTGTGACGTATTTCACTCGCAAATGGCTCTCTATAGGCAGACAGAGTAAAGTGAGTAGTGTTATCATTCGAACAAAGCAGTCATTTGATGCACGGCCCGAACCGGAGTACTTGGCGGAGGAGTACATGTGCAGTAGCTCCACCCCCGCAGCTTTCCCTTCTTTGCCAAGTAAAGTTATTCGCGAGTATAATGACTCGGGGAGCTTCCAGGCCTTCAGTGTGACAGCTGTGGAGCGTGTGACAACACTGCTCCTCGCGCTCGTTCAGAACTATACTTACAGTAAGCCACGCGAAACTGTTCAACCTCGGCCAGTGTAGCTTGCGTTAAAGAACAGCGCCACATTGGATGGAATAGGCATCAAACAGCGTCGTATCGCTACAAGCCTCACAAAAAAAGCCACTTTATGTCATACATATTGTCACGAGGTTGTTATACACGCAGCACTTAAGAGGAAGCACGCAGGAGTCAGGGCGGTGTCAGGCGAACTGTTTATTGGGCGAACTTGTGCCCAGCAAAACAGGGCCAAACACAACTCACAGCAACAGCGGCGTGAACAGTCGTCGGCCGACGGAAAAAAAAAAGACCCCCAGTGGCGCACTGCGCCGGCTTTTTACACGCGTCGTAACGCGTTCCAAGTGGCATACAAGATAAACGCGGCCTGCGTTGCGCTTAACAGAAAGTGATAGCGTCTTCCTTCGCAAACCAAAAGAACCGCACGTGTCAGTTTTTATACACGCGTCGTAACGCGTTCCAGAGTGGCATACAAGATAAACGCGGCCTGCGTTGCGCTTAACAGAAAGTGATAGCTTTCTTCGTAAACCAAAAGAACCGCACGTGTCAATACGAGTATCCGTTGTTGATCATGGAGAACTGAAATTGCACACATGGAAAAACTACACAAGGTTACAAGTGATTATCAAGTTACAATCTCTAAATATGTAAATGATGTGCATGCTTTTACTATGTAAATGAGTGCTAAAATGCGTAAACAAGCTACATGGTCAACATACTGAAATCCCCGCAGGGGCGCCTGCGCAAGTAGGCGTTTGGTGTGTAGCGACACCACGGACCGGAGCTAACGGGGGAGCTCCTACTCCCTCCCACGCCTAGCCGTGCGTGGTTTTGCCGTGTCTGGGGAAAAGGGGATCCTGGGGGTTGAGCCGACGTGGGTGATTGGACCTTTAAGGCCCCCGGCAGAGGCACACACCCCTTTGGCCCCGGCTTCACGTACGGCACCCCTGGGCTGACCCACCCAGGAAAATCGGCAGTCGCCTTTTCCTATCTCTCTCTCCCTAACATCTTCGTCTTTATCTCTCACTATTATCGGTCCTGTCTTCTACTTTCTTCTGTCTACTTCCAAACTTCCTGGCGGCTAGGGTTAATCCTGTACAAATACCCTACCTTAGTCTAGGCGCATTGAATTATAGTAGCGTTGTACGGCTGGCGTCTGCAGGTTTTAGCATCTGCAAACTTGTAGCGTCCCCTCGTTGGGCTCCGTGGTGGGTGGCCGCCAATGTTTCTGAAGAAAATTAAACTGGCATGCATAGAGCGTTTCCCTTATTAAGTGATCGTACCGCCTTAAAGCGCGTACGCACTGAAGAATTAGGCTTTTCAACCGATCAAATGAAAACTTCCCCCATTTTCATGTTATACATAGTGAGATAAGCAGCAAGCAAGCCAGAACTGTATCCCCCTTTGTAGTAGCCAGATGTCTCACAGAAACTCTTGGAGCTGGGTACAAAGTTACCAAAATGGCCAGCGGAGACCTCCTTTTTGAAGTTCGAGAAAAAGAACAGTTTGAAAAGCTACACAATCTTTCAACTTTTGGTGACACTCCCATCACTGTAACGCCACACAGATCTATGAACACAATCCGTGGAGTAGTATCTGAAGCTGATTTGCTCGGCTTGACCAAATAGGAGCTTCTGGAGGGGTGGAAGAGTCAGAATGTGACCAATGCACAAAGGATCACCATTAGAAGAGACAACAAGGTAACACCAACAACACACCTAATACTCACGCTCGCTTCCAGTAATCTGCCAGAAAGTATTCAAACAGGCTACACGAAGACGTCAATCAGACCATACATACCTAACCCACGTCGTTGTTTTAAATGTCAGAAGTATGGCCACGGCTCACAAAGCTGTCGTGGTCACCAAACTTGTGCACAATGCGGAGTGTCAGGCCACAATTCTGACCATTGCGAAGAAACCATCACACTGTGTGAACTGTGGGCGAAAATCAGCGCATACTCACGATCTCGCTCATTTTGGAAAAAAGAAAAAAAATCGTCACATTGAAAATTAAAGAAAATGCCACATTCAAGGAAGCAAGACGAAGAGTGTCGCCATTTTACGGTGCTACATAAGCTGATGCGGCGCGTCAGGGGGCAACGCCGCACCAGCCCTCGCCACCCCTTGGTCAGCGCAGAGCAAGCCGTCAGCTGTGGCGCCTACCCTCAAGGCGGCAGTAGTTCAGTCTACTCCACTCCTAGAGATTGAGGCCGGAGACTCCAGTGTCCTATGGTCTCAAGGCTCCCCTCACCAGACAGGCATAAACTCCAAACCACCAGCTCGCGGTGCGGCATCCATCGCCTTTGAGGAGGCAATGGATACACGTACCCTTGTACCAAAAGTGCGGCGCGGCTCCTTGGAGCGCGCCAGAAAAATGAAAAAAACAATAACGGGCCGGAGACCGTCCTGCCACCTGAATTAACGAGCTCACTCCAACACAGGATACTCTCTGTACACCATGCAGCATCTTTTTTTATTATCCAGACAGAAATATCACAGTGGAACATCCAAGGTCTTCTTCGAAACCTGCGATGACTTACAGACTCCTCCATGAACACAATCCTAGAGTGCTGTGTGTACAAGAGACACACTTAAAACGAACAAACACAACTTTTTACGTAACTAAGAATCTTCCGAAAGATAGAGATGATGTCCATGCCACCATCCGGTGGTGTAGCGGCTATACAGGTAAGGCCTGAATTTCACCACGGCCCACACTAAAGCTAGGCGTTCACGCTGAGTGATGGAGAACTTCCGTTCGGCAGGTGAAAGAAGACGACTGGCGTAAGCAATCACGCTGTCCTTCCCGTACTGTCGTTGGCCAAGGACCGCTCTAATTCCATGGCCACTGGCATCGGTCCGAAGCTGTGTAGATGATGCAGGGACGAAATGGGCCAGTATTGGTGGCGTAGTCAGCAGATGGATAAGAGCCGGAAAGGCGTCCGCTTGCTCTATACCCCATGCGAAGGGAACGTTTTTCTTTAAGAGATCAGTAAGCGGTCGAGCGATGTCGGCGAAGTTGCGGACAAATCGACGAAAATGGAACATAGCCTACAAAACATCGGACGTCCTTGGTTGAGCGTGGTTCAGTAAATTGTTGTACTGCTCGCACCTTTTCGGGATCTGGTTGAACACCATCGGCACTGACAAGGTGGCCAAGTACTGTAATGTGGCGACGTCCGAAATGGCATTTTGCAGAATTGAGCTGGAGAGCAGCTCTTTAAAAAATCCAGAGCGGCTGACAGCCGTGTTATATGGCTGTCAAAGATAGGTGAAAAGACGATGACATTGTCCTAGTAACATAAGCAGATGGACCACTTATATCCTCGGAGAAGGGAGTCCATCGCACTCGAAAGTTGCCAGCGCATCACACAGTCCAAACGGCATGACTTTGAACTGGTAGAGGCCGTCTAGCGTAACGAAAGCGGTTTTTTCACGATCCATGGGGTCGAAGGAAATTGGTCAATAGCCGGACCGAAGTCGATAGACGAAAAGTATTGGTCACCATGGAGCAATCAAGGGCGTCATCAATCCGAGGCAAAGGGTAGACATCTTTGTGGGTCACTTTGTTTAAATGGTGATAGTCCACGCAAAACCGCCAGCTGTCATCCTTCTTCTCAATGAGCACGGCTGGGGAGGCCCAGGGGCTGGATGAGGGTTCTTACGTCTTTAGTAACATTTTGTCCACTTCATTCTGAATTACTTGGCTTTCCTTGTGAGATACGCGATATTGACGGTTCCGTATAGGACTGGCATCACCAGTGTTGATCCGGTGAGTCACTGCAGTTGTTTGGCTGAGAGGGTGGTGGTCAAAGTCGAAAACGTCTATATGATGTTAGCAGACTACGGAGGTTGTAAGCTTCCACTGCAGTGAGTCGGGAGCAATCATCTTGTTAATGTCATCTGCAGGCAGAGTGTAATTGCGGCCAATATGGGGATGTAGTATCGGTGTCCAAACCAGTAACGTTGCAGCTGTCAAGTGGAGATAGCGTGGACAAAGACAGTCTTGCGGAATAACTTGAGTCAAGAGACTCACTTTGAGTAGTGGTATAACCACTGTATATTAGCGACGGCGACAACAGTGTGAGCAAGGGCGACGTCTCGGGCCTCAGTACGTCGAATATAGGAGTGACGAGGTAGTCACCCTCGCGCACATGACGTGAGCACGACAAAGTGACATATGTAGCAGCTTGCGGAGGCAAGCGAACGTGGTGACGAGAGCATAAACAGGGAGAATAGTCAGCTGGAAAATCAGCAAACTGCGGCAGTTCAAGCTGAAGAGCACCAGTGGCACAATCAATGAGCGCAGAATGACGTGACAGGAAGTCCAAACCAAGTATTAGGTCATGAGGACACATTTCAATGACGACAAACTGAACTAATGTAGGATGACCGGCAATGAACACACGGGCCGTGCACATCCCTTGAACATCAGGAGTCCTCCCATCAGCGACACGAAGTTTGTGGGAAGCGGCAGGCGTGAGCACTTTATGTAGGCGTCGGCGAAGGTTCGCGCTCATTACAGAAATGTGCGCTCCAGTATCTATAAGGGCAGAAATAGCCACACCGTCAACGTCAACGTCTAACAAATTTTGTCTCGTCGGAAGCGTCAAGAGAGGATTTGTGGAGGGAGTCGAAAATGCAGCGTCACCTCCGGGCACTGCACCGTTTAGTTTTCGGGTAGGCAGGAGCGGGTTGAATAGGACGACGGCCTGCGAGTCTGCGGTGAGCGAGACGACTGGCGACGTCCTGGAGGCGAATGCGACTGATGAACATGCGGTGACGGAGATCGGCTGTTGAACCTCTCTAGTTGTTTGGCGGAGAAGGCTGCTGGCAGACGCAAAGCGGGTGCTGTCCTGTCGGTAGTGAGGTTCAGATGAAGTCCGAGGTCGCGAGGACCAGCGGTAATTGCAGTAACGGACGACATGACCGATACGGTGGCAATGAAAACAAATTGGTCGATTGTCGACGGTTCTCCACGCAGCAGGGTCGCGAGATCGGGGCGTAAACTGCTGCTCGTGATAGGACGAGGGTGGACGCCATGAAGCTCGCTGCGACTGGGCAAAGCGCACGAGGGAATACCTATGCTGGTGAGTTCTTGGTGGACGATGGCTTGAACCATGTTAGCAGTGAGTGGGGTGGCGTCACTTGCAGCAGTGTGAGCCGGAGCAGAGGCAATAGCTTCAAGTTCGCACCGTACAATTCGGGTCACCTGATCCGATGAATCTAGAGGTGGTGCTTGTGTTCTTGCACGGTCTTCGCAAGATGTTGCAGCCGTATTCGGAAGGCGGGTAAACACGTGTTAATCCGCCGGCTCTTCGCTTGATCAAAGCGCCGACATTCTTTCATAATGGCGTCCACTGTAGAAAAATTTTGCAGGTGAGGAGGCTGAATGCGTCGTCCGCAATCCCCTTAAGAATATGTCCGACCTTGTCAGCCTCCGGCATCTCGGCATTGGCTTTGCGACACAACGATAACACATCTTCTATATAGGAGACGTAAGACTCGGTCGAGGTCTGCGCCCCAGACGCGAGCATTTTGTTCGCGGCCATTTTTCTTCCAATTGGCTTTCTGAACTGGTCCAACATTTTCTCCCTGCACACTGCCCAAATCCCAAGTTCTGTTTCATGGTTCTCATACCACGACTTGGCGGCCCCTAAGATAGAATAACAAGTTGGCCAGCATAAGAGTCAGGCCTCATCGGTATCGAGAACTCACACGTTCGTACTCTGCCAGCCAATCTTCAACGTCAACTTCATCTGGGTCGCCGGAACCGCTGAACGTGCCAGGATCTCGCGGGGGTTCGAGCACGAAGGTGTGGTCGCAGAAGGAGATGTAGTTACGGCATCATCTCCGGCCGCAGGAACACCAGGAGCAGATGGAGACGCCGTACTCTCCGTCATCGTTGTGGAATGACCCTTGAAACGTCGGCCGCTGCGACGTTCCGTTGCGAGGCGGTTACCCAGCACCTCCACCAAATGTGACGCAGCGAGGTCTAGGCTTACAGGATAGCGTCCACCGAGAATCGGCAGCCGAACAAGATGTCTGAGTTGTCCCTCGCGAAAGCGCCTAACGCAGAGGCGTCTTCTTCATCTTCGCTAAGTGCACGTTTGCTCCTGCCGATGATGCACCGTAACAATATTCATAATTATTTCACTTTATGCAGCATCACTGCGCATTTATGCACTTGTGAGACTTATGTTCACTCAATGTCAAAATGGCGCCTTCGTCTTTGGGTGAGCGCTCGTCGCCATCCAGCTATTTCGACAAGTCGCCGAGAAACTTGTAACGTATTTCACTCGCGAATGGCTCTCTATAGGCAGACAGAGTGAAGTGAGTGGTGTTATTACTCGAACACGGCCGTCATTGGAAGCGCGACCCGAACCGGACTACTTGGCGGAAGAGTACATGTGCAGTATCTCTACCCCGCAGCTTTCCTTTCATCGTGAGACAAAGTTATTCGCTAGTATAGTGACTCGGGGAGCTACCAGACCTTCGGTGCGACAGCTGTGGATTGTATGACGTCACTGCTCCTCCCGCTTGCGCAGAACTATACTTACCGTAAGCCACGCGAAACTGCTCAACCTCGGCCAATGTAGCTTGCGTTAAATAAACAGCGCCACGTCGGTGGTTCGTCGTCTGGCGTTCCGGTTAGGTCGGGGCGTCGGATCACGGCTGCGTCGGCTTGGTCCGGTGCTGCTATGTCGCGTCGGCGGCGAGGCTTTGTCGTAAAGACTCTGCTCAGGCGGCGTACTGCGACTACGTCGGGAAAGTTCGTGCGTCGTGGTCGTCGTCATCGGCAGCGGCGGCGGCGGAGGAGGATCTTCGGCATTGCGTCGTGCAGCAACCGCACCTCCATCGGTTGCTGCCTTTAGTTTCCCGGGTAGGGGCTTGGGGATCGGCCCCGGTTAGGGCCGGTGTACTGGCGGCGATCCGGGGAGACGTAGCGGCCAGGCGAAGGTGAACGGGATGGTCGTCGTTGTTGCCACTGCGATCCGGCGATGTAGTCGGCGATGTCGCGAGGTCGCTCACCTGGGCGCGGACGCGGCGCGTTCACGTCGAAGCCACGCAGTCCCATCTCACGGTACTGGCAGTAGCGGTAGGTGTGCCCGGCTTCGCCGCAGTGGTAGCATAGTGGGCGGTGGTTCGGGGTGCGCCAAACGTCAGTTTTCCTCGGCGAGCGCTGGATTACTGGCGAGCGGGAAGGCGTCGGGGGTGGCGGCGGTGGCTGGCGACGAAACTGCGGAGACGTTGGGTCCTGGTGTTGGCGAGGAGCGGCGACAGGTCGTCGTGCAGTAGCGGCGTAGGTCATCGCCTCCGGTTGGGGCTGTGGCCGTTCAGGAACGCTCAGTGAGCGCTGTAGTTCCTCGCGGACTACGTCTTCGAGAGAGGCGACTTGGGGCTGAGACGATGGCAACATGCGGCGCAGTTCTTCACGAACAATAGCGCGTATGGTCTCGCGCAGGTCGTCGGGGCAGAGTCCTCGGACTTCTGCGACGTCTGGCGACATGCGCCGATCGTATTGGCTGGTCCGCATTTCAAGAGTCTTCTCGATGGTGGTAGCCTCGGAGAGGAACTCTTGTACCGTCTTTGGCGGGTTCTGATCAGTCCGGCGAAGAGCTCCTGCTTCACTCCTCGCATAAGCAGGCGAACCTTCTTGTCCTCAGACATGTCGGCGTCGGCGTGGCGGAAAAGTCGCGTCATCTCCTCCGTGAAGATCGTTACGTTTTCGTTGGGGAGCTGCACCCGAGTTTCAAGCAGTGATGCGGCTCTTTCCTTCCGCACGACGCTTGCAAAGGTGCGCAGGAAAGCAACGCGGAAGTCGTCCCAGGTTCGAAGCGTTGACTCGCGGTTCTCGAACCAAGTCCTTGCGGCGTCTTCCAGGTAAAAATACACATGACGCAGCTTGTCGTCCGGGTCCCACTTATTGAGGGCTGCGACGCGGTCGTAAATGTCAAGCCAGCTTTCCGGGTCTTCGTAGGTCGATCCGCGGAAGGTAGGCGGCTCTTTGGGCTGGTTGACGACCACGGTTGCCGAAGACCTTGCTTCCGTCATCGTGGATGCCGGCTTCGTAGCAGCCTTTGTTTTCTTGTCCTTGTCGGGGAGCGGCAGGTATTCGGGCGATCACACAGCGTCGTATTGCTACAAACCTGAAGAAGAAAAAGCTACTTTATTTTCATACATATACGATGCATCCGTTGTTGATCATGAAGAGTGGAATTGCGCATGAAAAAACTACTCAAGGTTACAAGAGATTATTACGTCTACACTGTCCTAATAAGTAATTGATATGCATGTGATTACTATGTAAATAAGTGCTAAAATGCGTAAACAAGCTACATGGTCAACATACTGAAATACATCACGGCACTCACAACTAAATTTTATTTGACTCTACACACACTTAAGTATTATCTATCATGTAGCCAAGTGATAACTTTATTTATATTTTAGGTTTATTAAATTCTTCATGGTGGTTTTCCAACGTCCTTCATGAAGAGTGGGTGTCAGCCTTCAAGTGTGCATGTAGTGTGACAAGTTTATTTGCAAGTGCCGTGGTGCTTTTTTTTTATTGCGCAGTTTTTCAGGATCTTGAAGAGGCCGCTGCAGTGGCATTCGCTACGCCCTTATGATCATCCCGTTCCATCATCGATACTAAGCACCATATTCACAAAACAACGTTCTCCTCATATATTGTTTTGCTTTTTAGTTTGTGTTCACTTTGCGCGCGTTATAAACGTGCAGATACGGTTCCAGGTGAAAAAAAAATGGCTGCGATCCCACCGGGAAATATGAGTTTCCAGAAAGGCTCTGTCAAACAACACGCTCCTTATAGGGACGTATGTTTTGGCAATATTGTACGTAGTATAAATAATAAATTCTAGCCGCTGTACCTAACTACTGGTGGTTCCGTGATCACTTTAGGCAATATTAACTTCTTCCCTTCGTCAAGCAATGTGTTCACGCTGCTCTTCTGTTCTCTGCAAATTCCGACACATTGCATAAATAATTTATGGAATGAAATGAATGATTTACTGGATGGCTGTTCTTTTTGTATATGGAAGCGGAAAAGATACACGGCGAGAAGGAACAGCCACACTATGTCGTACGCAGATTTCATGCGAAGTTCAAAGCAACCACAGTGTAATCTTAGTTGGGAAAGCGTGTTAGTGTGGTCACGTAGTTCACAGGTACCCTATAAAACTTGTGGTTTGGAAGCCTCTTTTGTGCTTTCGGTTATTGAAACAAATACTGAGCTCTATGCTTCACGCCCGATTGCAAAGACAGATAGGACGTTTGCCCTCGATTGTTAAATGACCCTAAACGATGCGGAGGTCAATATAGTACTGGCGTTGAAAATTCCCAACAGTGTACAGCGACGCGTTCGTGGCTCGTCTGTCCAACTCTCCAGATCTCTTCCTCAGCGTTCGAGGTGAAAACGCTAGGTGCGCGCGCATCTTCTTGCAGGGGACCTCGCATAGAGTTTCCTAAAGATAAATAGAGGGGACACTGGCGCTGTGATCTTTCAGCGATGCATGGGAATTACGGGTATGACAATGATTTGCCTAGTCTTCGTGCTTGCGGGTGGCCAATGCACTATCGGCTTCATATATTGCTTTGTTTTGGTTTTTTTTAGAAGGAAAGAACAAACCGTTTTTAAGTGTGAATACACTTTATAAGCGACCCCAAACCATCCACCGCCGTCGGCGGCGTCCGCAGTCTTCTCTCTACCTTTAAAAGAAAGAGGACTTGGCGGGCCGCAGCGCGACGCTCTACCAAATTAGCCACGGACGCGACGCTGATACCGGTGTCAGTAACGCGCCTTATACCCCCTCCCCCTTCGCTCGCTCCTCCGCTCTCCTCGCTCGCTGCAGCTGTGCGCGCACCCCTCTCTCTCGCACACCCACCTTCTCTCTCAGTCTCCCGTCGAGAGCGGGTCGTGAGAGGGATAAAGTTAAAATCCGTTGGCATTCGCCAGTGCGTAACGTAAAACTCCCCGTGTGATCAAATTGCGATTCCCAGGAACCATTACACCATTGTGACAGGTTCAGTAAATAAAGCCAGTCGAGCTAGCTGTGAAACGTTAATCTCTCACGAGAAAAGGAAGTGAGCGTTTGATTTGCAAAAAAAATGTATAAATTATAAGACATTGCATTATTATATTGCAATATTTCAATATGCTGCTAGGATATGACATCCAGCGTGTTAATTCAGTATATTTAATACTTTTGTTTTTTTGAAAACTATAGTTTTGTTCACCCATCGTAATTGTTATTTTTCCTATTTCCTCCTAATTCGCGCAATATTCAGAAGTTTACACATGCACACATTTCCGTAACATGCACACATTTCAGTAATTTCTGCATGATTCGTCTTTCCAGGAAATGCAGAGTGCCACATCTCTCCGCATGATACGTCTTTCCATGAAATGCGGAGTCCGCATCATACGTCTCTTCATAAGATGCGTAGTCCGCATCATACGTCTTTGGATAACATGCGGAGTCCCCATTATACATCTTTCCATATTCCAATAATTCCGTACTTGCGGTCTCCGCATCATATGGAACGTTTCAGTAGGGAACCCAAAAAAATTAAAGTGCTATGTCTACACCGCAAAAGAACAACAATGAAACAGCCATATTGTACATCCTGAAACAGGCTATTTGGATGTAGTAGGAGGGAATATTGGGGCAATTACCAGGGATACAAAAGAGCGTCATTCATTTAAGTGATAAAAAGAAGCGCTGGATAAAACTCGGATCAGGCCACAGCCGACATGTAAATGACGTCCCACTATCTGAAGTGTTACTCGCTCGCGGGACCCACGTCGCAGATTGTTTTCGCTGTCTGACTTCCGGGTGCGGCAGCGAACTGAAAGTGCAATGCCATAAATGGCTCCAAAGCCGTTAGGTTTGTGACAACTGGAGGCCGTTACCTGCACATCTTCTTGCTGACTGCGTAAGTGGTGAGTTTTTTTTAGCCCCGTGCTGTACCTTTATACGTCATGTAAATTATTGCCAGATAGTCGCGCTAAAATATTGCCACTAGTACAAGTTCGGAAAGTATTATTTTCATAGACGCTGGCAGGTTGTATGTGCCGCTGTTCAGAAGAAGA
>NW_023609855.1:0-15341 GCF_013339725.1 Rhipicephalus microplus
TCGGCTGTTAACCTAAAATTGGATGTTCGAGCCTCCCGGGAGTGGTGTTGTTTTTTTTTCTTTGGGCTGATAGCTTCGAAGATATGTTCTGATAGGGTGAGAGGGAGCACGACTGTCTCCGTGGCGCAATGGCTAGTGCGATCGGCTGTTAACCGAAAGGTTGGAGGTTCGAGCCCACCCGGTGGTGGTGCGGCGCTTTTTTTCCTTCGGGCTGATAGCTCTGAAGAAATGTTCTGACGGTGGTGAGAGTGGAGCACGACTGTCTTCGTGGTGCAATGGGCTAGCGCGATCGGCTGTTAACCGAAAGGTTGGAGGTACGAGCCCACCGGTGGTGGTGCGGCGCTTTTTTTTCTTTTGGGCTAATAGCTTTGAAGATATGTTCTGATGTGGTGAGAGTGGTAGCACGACTGTCTCCGTGGCGCAATCGGCTAGCCCGATCGGCTGTTAATGAAAGGTTGGAGGTACGAGCCTACCCAGTGGTGGTGTGGCGCTTTTTTTTCTTTGGGCTGATAGCTTTGAAGATATGTTCTGATGTGGTGTAGAGGTGGAGCACGACTGTCTCCGTGGCGCAATTGGCTATACGATCGGCTGTTACTGAAAGGTTGGATGTTCGAGCCTACCCGGTGGTGGTGCGGCGATTTTTTTCTTTTGGGCTAATAGCTCTGAAAAAAGGTTCTGACGGTGGTGAGAGTGGAGCACGACTGTCTCCATGGCGCAATTGGCTATGCGATCGGCTGTTAACTGAAAGGTTGGAGGTTCGAGCCCTCCCGGGAGTGGTGTGTTGCTTTTTTTGGGCTGATAGCTTTGAAGATATGTTCTGATGGTGGTGAGAGTGGAGCAGGACTGTCTCCGTGGCGCAATTGGCTAGCACGATTGGCTGTTAGCCGAAAGGATGGAGGTACGAGCCCTCCCAGGAGTGGTGTGTTGCTTTTTATTCTTTGGGCTGATAGCTTTGAAGATATGTTCTGATGGTGGTGAGAGTGGAGCACGACTGTCTTCGTGGTGCAATGGGCTAGCGCGATCGGCTGTTAACCGAAAGGTTGGAGGTACGAGCCCACCCGGTGGTGGTGCGGCGCTTTTTTTTCTTTGGGCTAATAGCTTTGAAGATATGTTCTGATGGTGGTGAGAGTGGAGCACGACTGTCTCCGTGGCGCAATCGGCTAGCCCGATCGGCTGTTAAATGAAAGGTTCGAGGTACGAGCCTACCCAGTGGTGGTGTGGCGCTTTTTTTTCTTTGGGCTGATAGCTTTGAAGATATGTTCTGATGGTGGTGAGAGTGGAGCACGACTGTCTCCGTGGCGCAATTGGCTATTCGATCGGCTGTTAACTGAAAGGTTGGATGTTCGAGCCTACCCGGTGGTGGTGCGGCGATTTTTTTCTTTTGGGCTAATAGCTCTGAAAAAGGTTCTGACGGTGGTGAGAGTGGAGCACGACTGTCTCCATGGCGCAATTGGCTATGCGATCGGCTGTTAACTGAAAGGTTGGAGGTTCGAGTCCTCCGGGAGTGGTGTGTTGCTTTTTTTGGGCTGATAGCTTTGAAGATATGTTCTGATGGTGGTGAGAGTGGAGCAGGACTGTCTCCGTTGCGCAATGGGCTAGCGCGATCGGCTGTTAACCGAAAGGTTGGAGGTACGAGCCCATCCGGTGGTGGTGCGGCGCTTTTTTTTCTTTGGGCTGATAGCTTTGAAGATATGTTCTGATGGTGGTGAGAGTGGAGCACGACTGTCTCCGTGGCGCAATTGGCTAGCGTGATCGGCTGTTAACCGAAAGGTTAGAGGTACGAGCCCACCCGGTGGTGGTGTGGCGCTTTTTTTCTTTGGGCTGATAGCTCTGCAGAAATGTTCTGAGGGGGGTGAGAGTGCAGGACGACTGTCTCCGTGGCGCAATTGGCTAGCGCGATCGGCTGTTAACCGAAAGGTTGGAGGTTTGAGCCCATCCGGTGGTGGTGCGGCGCTTTTTTTTCTTTGGGCTGATAGCTTTGAAGATATGTTCTGATGGTGGTGAGAGTGGAGCACGACTGTCTCCGTGGCGCAATTGGCTAGCGTGATCGGCTGTTAACCGAAAGGTTAGAGGTACGAGCCCACCCGGTGGTGGTGTGGCGCTTTTTTTTCTTTGGGCTGATAGCTCTGCAGAATGTTCTGAGGGGGTGAGAGTGCAGGACGACTGTCTCCGTGGCGCAATTGGCTAGCGCGATCGGCTGTTAACCGAAAGGTTGGAGGTTTGAGCCTACCGGGAGTGGTGCGGCGCTTTTTTTACTTCGGGCTGATAGCTCTGAAGAAATGTTCTTACGGTGGTGAGTGTGGAGCACGACTGTCTCCGTGGCGCAATTGGCTAGCGCGATCGCTGTTAACCGAAAGGTTGGAGGTTTGAGCCCTACCGGGAGTGGTGCGGCGCTTTTTTTACTTCGGGCTGATAGCTTTGAAAATATGTTCTGATGGTGGTGAGCGTGGAGCAGGACTGTCTTCGTGGCGCAATTGGCTAGCGCGATCGGCTGTTAACTGAAAGGTTGGAGGTGTGAGCCTACCCAGTGGAGGTGCGGCGCTTTTTTGGGGGGCTGATAGCTTTGAAGATATGTTCTGATGGTGGTGAGAGTGGAGCACGACTGTCTTCATGGCACAATTGGCTAGCGCGATCGGGTGTTAACCGAGAGGTTGGAAGTTGGAGCCCACCCGGTGGTGGCGCGGCGATTTTTTTTCCTTTGGGCTGATAGCTCTGAAGAAATGTTCTGACGGTGGTGAGAGTGGAGCACGACTGTCTCCATGGCGCAATTGTCTATGCGATCGGCTGTTAACTGAAAGGTTGGAGGTTCGAGTCCTCCCGGGAGTGGAGTATTGCTTTTCTTTCTTTGACATGATAGCTTTGAAGATATGTTCTGATGGTGGTGAGAGTGGAGCACGACTGTCTCCATGGCAATTGGCTAGCGCGATCGGCTGTTAACCGAAAGGTTGGAGGTACGAGCCCACCCGGTGGTGGTGTGGTGCTTTTTTTCTTTGCGCTGATAGCTCTGAAGAAATGTTCTGATGGTGGTGAGAGTGGAGCACGACTGTCTTCGCGGCGCAATTGGCTATGCGAACGGCTGTTAACTGAAAGGTTGGAGGTTGGAGCCCTCCCGGGAGTGGTGTGTTGCTTTTTTTTCTTTGGGCTGATAGCTTTGAAGATATGTTCTGATGGTGGTGAGAGTGGAGCAGGACTGTCTCCGTGGCGCAATTGGTAGCGCGATCGGCTGTTACCCGAAAGGTTGAAGGTACGAGCCCACCCGGTGTTGGTGCGGCGCTTTTTTTTCTTTGGGCTGATAGCTTTGAAGAAATGTTCTGATGGTGGTGAGAGTGGAGCACGACTGTCTTCGTGGTGCAATTGGCTATGCGATCGGCTGTTAACTGAAAGGTTGGTGGTTCGAGCCCTCCCAGGAGTGGTGTGTTGCTTTTTTTTCTATGGGCTGAAAGCTTTGAAGACATGTTCTGATGGTGTTGAGAGTGGAGCAGGACTGTCTCCGTGGCGCAATGGGCTAGCGCGATCGGCTGTTAACCGAAAGGTTGGAGGTACGAGCATATCCGGTGGTGGTGCGGCGCTTTTTTTCTTTGGGCTAATAGCTTTAAAAATATGTTCTGATGGTGGTGAGAGTAGAGCAGGACTGTCTCCGTGGTGCCATTGGCTAGCGCGATCGGCTGTTAATCGAAAGAATGGAGGTACGAGCCCACCCAGTGGTGGTGCGGCGCTTTTTTTTCTCTGGCCTGATAGCTTTGAAGATATGTTCTGATGGTGGTGAGAGTGGAGCACGACCGTCTCCGTGGCGCAGTTGGCTATTCGATCGGCTGTTAACTGAAAGGTTGGTGGTTCGAGCCCTCCCAGGAGTGGTGTGTTGCTTTTTTTTCTATGGGCTGAAAGCTTTGAAGACATGTTCTGATGGTGTTGAGAGTGGAGCAGGACTGTCTCCGTGGCGCAATGGGCTAGCGCGATCGGCTGTTAACCGAAAGGTTGGAGGTACGAGCATATCCGGTGGTGGTGCGGCGCTTTTTTTCTTTGGGCTAATAGCTTTAAAAATATGTTCTGATGGTGTGAGAGTGGAGCACGACTGTCTCCGTGGCGCAATTGGCTAGCGCGATCGGCTGGTTAACCAGAAAGGTTGGAGGTACGAGCCCTCCCGGGAGTGGTGTGCTTGCTTTTTTTCTTTGGGCTGATAGCTTTGAAGATATGTTTGATGGTGGTGAGAGTGGAGCAGGACTGTCTCCGTGGCGCACATCGGCTAGCGCGATCGGCTGTTAACCGAAAGGTTGGAGGTACGAGCCCTCCCGGGAGTGGTGTGTTGCTTTTTTTCTTTGGGCTGATAGCTTTGAAGATATGTTCTGATGGTGGTGAGAGTGGAGCACGGACTGTCTCCGTGGCGCAATTGGCTAGTGCGATCGGCTGTTAACCGAAAGGTTGGAGGTACGAGCCCCCCGGGGTGGTGCGGCTGCTTTTTTTTCTTTGGAGCTGATAGCTTTGAAGATATGTTCTGATGGTGGTGAGAGTGGAGCACGACTGTCTCCGTGGCGCAATGGCTATCGCGATCGCTGTTAACCGAACAGGTTGGAGGTACGAGCCTCCCGGGAGTGGTGCGTTGCTTTTTTTCTTTGGGTTGATAGCTTTGAAGATATTTCTGATGGTGATGAGAGTGGAGCACGACTGTCTCCGTGGCGCAATTGGCTAGCGCGATCGGCTGTTAACCGAAAGGTTGGAGGTACGAGCCCTCCCGGGAGTGGTGTGTTGCTTTTTATTCTTTGGGCTGATAGCTTTGAAGATATGTTCTGATGGTGGTGAGAGTGGAGCAGGACTGTCTCCGTGGCGCAATCGGCTAACGCGATCGGCTGTTAACCGAAAGGTTGGAGGTACGAGCCCTCCCTGGAGTTGTGTGTTGCTTTTTTTATTTTGGGCTGGTAGCTTTGAAGATATGTTCTGATGGTGGTGAGAGTGGAGCACGACTGTCTCCGTGGCGCAATTGGCCAGTGCGATCGGCTGTTAACCGAAAGGTTGGAGGTACGAGCCCACCCGGTGGTGGTGCGGCGCTTTTTTTCTTTGAGCTGATAGCTTTGAAGATATGTTCTGATGGTGGTGAGAGTGGAGCACGACTGTCTCCGTGGCGCAATCGGCTAGCCCGATCGGCTGTTAAATGAAAGGTTGGAGGTACGAGCCTACCCAGTGGTGGTGTGGCGCTTTTTTTTCTTTGGGCTGATAGCTTTGAAGATATGTTCTGATGGTGGTGAGAGTGGAGCACGACTGTCTCCGTGGCGCAATTGGCTATTCGATCGGCTGTTAACTGAAAGGTTGGATGTTCGAGCCTACCCGGTGGTGGTGCGGCGATTTTTTTCTTTTGGGCTAATAGCTCTGAAAAAAGGTTCTGACGGTGGTGAGAGTGGAGCACGACTGTCTCCATGGCGCAATTGGCTATGCGATCGGCTGTTAACTGAAAGGTTGGAGGTTCGAGCCCTCCCGGGAGTGGTGTGTTGCTTTTTTTTGGGCTGATAGCTTTGAAGATATGTTCTGATGGTGGTGAGAGTGGAGCAGGACTGTCTCCGTGGCGCAATTGGCTAGCACGATTGGCTGTTAGCCGAAAGGATGGAGGTACGAGCCCTCCCAGGAGTGGTGTGTTGCTTTTTATTCTTTGGGCTGATAGCTTTGAAGATATGTTCTGATGGTGGTGAGAGTGGAGCAGGACTGTCTTCGTGGCGCAATTGGCTAACGTGATCGGCTGTTAACCGATAGGTTGGAGGTACGAGCCCTCCCGAGATTGGTGTGTTGCTATTTTATTTCGGGCTGATAGCTTTGAAGATATGTTCTGATGGTGGTGAGAGTGGAGCACGACTGTCTCCGTGGCGCAATCGGCTAGCGCGATCGGCTGTTAACCGAAAGGTTGGAGGTACGAGCCCACCCAGTGGTGGTGCGGCGCTTTTTTTTCTTTGGGCTGATAGCTTTGAAGATATGTTCTGATGGTGGTGAGAGTGGAGCACGACTGTCTCCGTGGCACAATTGGCTATTCGACCGGCTGTTAACTGAAAGGTTGGATGTTCGAGCCCTCCTGGGAGTGGTGTGTTGCTTTTTTTTCTTTGGGCTGATAGTTTGCAAGATATGTTCTGATAGTGGTGAGAGTGGAGCAGGACTGTCTCCGTGGCGCAATAGGCTACCGCGATCGGCTGTTAACCGAAAGGTTGGAGGTTCGAGCCCTCCCGGGAGTGGTGTGTTGCTTTTTTTTTGGGCTGATAGCTTTGAAGATATGTTCTGATGGTGGTGAGAGTGGAGCAGGACTGTCTCCGTTGCGCAATGGGCTAGCGCGATCGGCTGTTAACCGAAAGGTTGGAGGTACGAGCCCATCCGGTGGTGGTGCGGCGCTTTTTTTTTCTTTGGGCTGATAGCTTTGAAGATATGTTCTGATGGTGGTGAGAGTGGAGCACGACTGTCTCCGTGGCGCAATTGGCTAGCGTGATCGGCTGTTAACCGAAAGGTTAGAGGTACGAGCCCACCCGGTGGTGGTGTGGCGCTTTTTTTCTTTGGGCTGATAGCTCTGCAGAAATGTTCTGAGGGGGGTGAGAGTGCAGGACGACTGTCTCCGTGGCGCAATTGGCTAGCGCGATCGGCTGTTAACCGAAAGGTTGGAGGTTCGAGCCCTACCGGGAGTGGTGCGGCGCTTTTTTTCCTTCGGGCTGATAGCTCTGAAGAAATGTTCTTACGGTGGTGAGTGTGGAGCACGACTGTCTTCGTGGTGCAATGGGCTAGCGCGATCGGCTGTTAACCGAAAGGTTGGAGGTACGAGCCCACCCGGTGGTGGTGCGGCGCTTTTTTTTCTTTGGGCTAATAGCTTTAAGATATGTTCTGATGGTGGTGAGAGTGGAGCACGACTGTCTCCGTGGCGCAATCGGCTAGCCCGATCGGCTGTTAAATGAAAGGTTGGAGGTTCGAGCCCTCCCGGGAGTGGTGTGTTGCTTTTTTATTTTGGGCTGATAGCTTTGAAAATATGTTCTGATGGTGGTGAGCGTGGAGCAGGACTGTCTTCGTGGCGCAATTGGCTAGCGCGATCGGCTGTTAACCGAAAGGTTGGAGGTGTGAGCCTACCCAGTGGAGGTGCGGCGCTTTTTTGGGGGGCTGATAGCTTTGAAGATATGTTCTGATGGTGGTGAGAGTGGAGCACTACTGTCTTCATGGCACAATTGGCTAGCGCGATCGGGTGTTAACCGAGAGGTTGGAAGTTGGAGCCCACCCGGTGGTGGTGCGGCGGTTTTTTTTCCTTTGGGCTGATAGCTCTGAAGATATGTTCTGACGGTGGTGAGAGCGGAGCACGACTGTCTCCATGGCGCAATTGGCTATGCGATCGGCTGTTAACTGAAAGGTTGGAGGTTCGAGTCCTCCCGGGAGTGGTGTATTGCTTTTCTTTCTTTGGGCTGATAGCTTTGAAGATATGTTCTGATGGTGGTGAGAGTGGAGCACGACTGTCTCCATGGCGATTGGCTAGCGCGATCGGCTGTTAACCGAAAGGTTGGAGGTACGAGCCCACCCGGTGGTGGTGTGGTGCTTTTTTTCTTTGGGCTGATAGCTCTGAAGAAATGTTCTGACGGTGGTGAGAGTGGAGCACGACTGTCTTCGCGGCGCAATTGGCTATGCGAACGGCTGTTAACTGAAAGGTTGGAGGTTGGAGCCCTCCCGGGAGTGGTGTGTTGCTTTTTTTTTCTTTGGGCTGATAGCTTTGAAGATATGTTCTGATGGTGGTTTGTCACGATGAGTCACAAGTACTGGGGGGATTTATTGAACGACCGGGTAGCTAGCTCTAGGACGATGCGTCAGTCGTGGCTGGCTCTCGAGCAGAGAAGAACGCGATCTTCTTTTTTCCTCCAGATTTTGAGCCGCTCTTGCTGCCAACCCACTACGTGCTGGCGGCATTATCCCCCCTTCCGAAAAGAAAAAAAAACAACAAGTACCAAAAAGAGGAAAGGAAAGTACATAGCAGCACCGCGATGCTACTACATAGGCACGTGAAAAAAAATGGAAATTCGGATGAAGTGAAAGTAAAAATTGAAGAGCGTGGCAACATAGGAAACGTCAATGAACGAGAAAGTAAGTTCGCAAAATAAACAAAAAACACAAAGAACGCTGTACGGTAAAGGAAAAGTTACGAACAACGCGCAATAAATGGCTTTCACGTCACTGACGCGGGCGGTAACCACTTTATATGGGCCAAGAGTACCGGCTCAGCAACTTTTCACTAAGGCCACGGCGGCGGACGGGCGTCACACCCAAACTTGATCATCCGGGGGCTGTAAAACACTTCTCTGTGGCGGGCATTATAGCGTCGTGCGTCTGCCTGCTGTTGCTGGCCGATGTGAGTCGCGCGAGCGCCGGGCTTCTCTCGGCACGCTCTGCGAATTCTCGGCGTCTGTTGCCAACTCGTCTTCGTCCTGACACGGTAGCATTGAGTCTACATGGTCTGCACTTCGCGGCCGTAGAGAAGCCGAAAATGGCGTGAATCGCGTGGTCTCTTGCACGGCGGTATTATACGCGAAGGTCAAGTAAGGCAGATCCGGTCCCATGTTTTGTGCTGTACGTCGATGTACATTGAGATCATGTCTGCGAGGGTCTTATTCAGTCGTTCAGTAAGTCCGTGGTTGCGGGTGGTACGCAGTTGTCCTCGGTGTCTGGTGTTGCTCAGTTTGAAAACTTCGTCCGTAAGCTGCGCCATGAATGCCGTCCCTCTGTCCGTTATTACACTGGAAGGAGCACCGTGTCGTAACACGATGTGGCGCATGAAAAATTGTGCTACCTCAGAAGCCGTGGCTCGTGGGATCGCCTGGCTTTCAGCGTAGCGTGTCAAATAGTCGGTCGCGACGATCACCCATTTGTTGCTGTCCGCAGACATAAAAAAAGGCCCGAGAATGTCCATGCCGACTTGGTCGAACGGCGTGCAGGGTGCATCAATGGGCTGAAGCAAACCAGCTGGCTTAACAGATGGTTGCTTTCGGCGCTGACATTCCTGACAGCTCTTGACGTACTTCTTGACGCTTGCCGAAAGTCCTGGCCAATAGTACCTCTCGCTCACTCTGGCAAGTGTCCGTGAGTAGCCCAGATGACCGGATGTGGGTTCGTCATGGCAAGCGAAGAGGACGTCGTCTCGCATGTCTCGAGGAACCACCAGGAGGTAGGCACGGTCGTTCGAACGAGCGTTCTTCTTGTACAGCACACCATCTCGAAGGCAGAACGACGGCAACGAGCGGAATAAATGACGTGGTATGATTGTGTCCTGGCCCTCTAAATGATCGATGATCGGACGAATCTCTGCGTCATCCCGCTGCCGTTTACTCAAGTCTGATGAGCTAATGGCGCCCAGGAAGCCTTCGTCTTCCTCTGCTTCCTGACTGACGACATGAAGGGGCGCGCGTGACTGTGTGTCAGCGTCTTCATGCTTACGGCCGGACTTATGGACGATGGTGACGTCAAATTCCTGCAGCCGCAAGCTCCACCGTGCTAGCCGTCCTGAAGGGTCGCGCAGGCTTGCCAACCAGCAGAGGGCGTGTGGTCCGTCACTATCTTGAAGGGACGACCATAAAGGTACGGGCGGAACTTGGTGATTGCCCACACGACTGCGAGGCACTCTTTCTCCGTAGTGGAATAATTCGCCTCAGCACGCGATAGAGAGCGGCTGGCGTAGGCTATCACTCTTTCGATGTCTTCTTGACGCTGGACGAGCACTGCACCGAGCCCAATGTTACTAGCGTCGGTATGGACCTCCGTGTCAGCATCATCGTCGAAATGAGCGAGAACGGGCGCTGATTGCATGCGCTGTCGCAGCTCATCAAAAGCTTCTTGTTGCTCGTTTTCCCAGACAAACGGTGTGTCGTCCCTTGTGAGACGAGTCAGAGGTTCTGCTATCTGTGAAAAGCCATGAATGAATCGGCGATAGTAGGCGCACAAACCAAGGAAGCGCCGGACGGCTTTCTTATCGGCAGGAGCTGGTAATTCGGCAACAGCGGCAAGCTTGTCCGGATCGGGACGGATTCCTTCGGCGCTAACTACATGTCCAAGAAACTTTAGTTCTTTATAGCCGAAGTGACACTTCTGTGGCTTTAGTGTGAGGTCCGCCGATCGGATAGCCTCCAGCACGCTGCGCAGGCGCTGAAGGTGCTGCTCGAACGTGGCAGAGAAGACCACCACATCGTCAAGGTAGACAACACAAGTCTGCCACTTCAGCCCTGTGAGGACAGTGTCCATCATTCGCTGGAAAGTCGCCGGCGCTGAACACAAGCCGAAAGGGAGTACTCGAAATTGGTATAGGCCGTCTGGAGTCACGAAGGCTGTCTTTTCGTGGTCTCGCTGATCTACCTCGATTTGCCAGTACCCGCTTTTGAGATCGAGAGAAGTGAAATAATGGGCACGATGAAGTCTATCTAGCGAATCGTCGATACGCGGTAGCGGGTACACATCCTTTTTGGTCACGTTGTTAAGCTTTCGGTAATCGACGCAGAAGCGTAGCGACCCGTCCTTCTTTTTGACAAGCACGACTGGAGATGACCACGGGCTGTTGGATGGTTCGATAACGCCATCGTCAAGCATCTCGCGAACTTGCGTACGTATCGCTTCACGTTCTTTAGCCGACACGCGGTAGGGGTGCTGGTGTATTGGGCGTGCGTCCTCGTACGTGATGATCCTGTGTTGAGTGATGGACGTCTGGCGGATCTTCGAGCAACTTGCGAAGCAAGACCTGTACTCAAACAAGAGCGCTCGCAGCGCAGTCTGGTTATCGGTGGACAGATCAGGATTGATGTCAATGTTGCTCATTGATGTGTCTGCGTTATCCACTACTTCTGACGTGAGACAGTTGGTTACGTTTGCTACTTCGTGGGCAAACGCTATCGAAGTGCCACGGAAAAGGTGTCGATGCTCGTTGCTAAAGTTGGTAACGAGCAATTCAGATCGGCCGTCACGAACGTGTATTACACTTCTCGCTACACATATGCCTTGCTGCAGGAGGTGTTCTAAATTTGTCTCGGCCACCACATCGCCATCGCTCAAACCACAGCATATTACGTCGACTAGAACACTGGCTCGGGGAGGAAGCGTCACGCTCTGTTCAGAAATACGGAGTACGTCGACACGCATTCCGTCATCCTGCACGTTGATTGCTCGCTGGGCTGAGAACGTGACGCGGCGCTCTTGCAGATCAATGATAGCTCCATTTTCCTGTAGAAAATCAACTCCCAGAATGACGTCACGGGAGCATTCACGTAGAACAAGGCAGCTTGCTACGAATGTGTACCCTTGAATCTGTACTCTATTTGTGCAGGCACCCAGTGGAGTAACGACATGGCCACCAGCTGTCCGAATCTGCGAGTTATGCCATGGTGTGATCACTTTCTTCAGCTGCGTTGTCAGTTTCCCGCTCAGTATGGAATAGTCTGCGCCGGTGTCCACTAACGCATTAACTACACAACCATCAATTGTTACTGCTATGTCGAGTGAAAGCCGGCTATCCTTTGCAGCAGCAGGTGATGTCGGACCAGTTTCTGTACAGTTCTGCGTCAATAGGAGGTCTTCAGCGCTTCGACGTTCAGCGACCCCGCCCCCAGAGTCGCTTCTGCTAGTTTTCCCGGCGGGGGCTGGGAGATCGTGCGGTAGAATACCGCTGGGGCGTTGATGAAAATCGCCTCGGTGATGGCGAGCGCGACTGGCGCTCGGCAGACGGTGGTGCATGCTGCTGGGAGAGGTAGTTTTGGATGTCGCGTGGTCTCTGACCGTAACGGGGTGGCGGCGAGTACGCAGAGAAGCCGCGAAGCCCAAGACAGCGATATGGGCACTGGCGGTACAAGTGATCAGCTTCTCCGCAGTGAAAGCACAGAGGCCGGCGATCAGGTGTGCGCCAAACATCAGACTTTCGAGGAGATGTGCGCCGATCGTCGATGTACTGAACTGGTTGCACTGAACGATGGGCGACAGAAGCACCAGGGACAAAGGGCAGGGGCGGTGGCGTGTACGTGCCTTCGTAGTACGGTATGTGCTGCGCTGACTGTAGTGAAACAGCAGGAACAGGATGGAAGAATAATGGCGGCGTTGCAGCAGGGCGTTTCAAGGCTTCCGCGTAGGTTGTCTCACGGCGGTATTCAGCAGGAGCTGGCACAGCTGTATCATGAGGCAAGGTGTCCCGGAGGGCCTGGTGCAGCTCATCCTTGATCACAGTTGAAATAGAGTTGACTGTAGGATGAGGTGTTACACCAGCCTTTTGTAACTCTTCACGTACTATATCACGGATGAGTTCACGTAGACAGTCGTTGTTGGTTCTAGTGGCGGTGAAAATGTCGGCAGTAGACATGCCACTGACTTGCCTGTCGTATTGGTTGGATCGCTGCTGCAGCATTTTTTTCCATTGTCACGGCCTCGGACAAGAACTCCGCGACCGTCTTCGGAGGACTTCGCACGAGGCCGGCAAAAAGCTGGTCCTTGACACCGCGCATCAAGTGACGCAACTTTTGTCCTCAGTCATTCTTGAATCGGCCCGTCGGAAGAGGCGCGTCATGTCTTCGACGTACGCGGTCACAGTTTCGTTTGGCGACTGGACGCGGGCAAGAATAGCTCGTTCAGCTCTTTCTTGGCGGTCAGTGCTGGCATATGTCTGCAGAAGTCTACGACAGAATTCGGGCCACGTCGTCAGCTGCTCCTCCCGATTTTGATACCACGTGCGAGCCCCGTCTTCGAGATAGAAGTAGACACGACCCAGTTTCGCCGCGTCGTCCCACTGATTCAAGTTGGCTACGCGCTCGAAGTCCGCCAACCAGTCCTCAACGTCTTCGCGCTCCGTACCATGGAACGTCGGCGGTGCCCGTGGGCTTTCCAACGTATAGCGGTTCGGCGACGTGCTTCCCGTGCTGGTTGCCAAGGTTTGTACCGAAGTGCTGGTCATGTTTGTTGACGTGGTGGGAGCAGTATCGTTGACTTCCGGAGGCAATCCCCTGATTCGGCGGCTGGTCCGATGCACGGGAGTGTTGACTGGCACTGGACTCGTAATACGGCTTCCTGGGGGGGGGTCTGCAGCATCCGTGAGGCTACCCAGCACCTTCCACCAGTTTGTCACGATGAGTCACAAGTACTGGGGGGATTTATTGAACGACCGGGTAGCTAGCTCTAGGACGATGCGTCAATCGTGGCTGGCTCTCGAGCAGAGAAGAACGCGATCTTCTTTTTTCCTCCAGATTTTGAGCCGCTCTTGCTGCCAACCCACTACGTGCTGGCGGCAATATGTTCTGATGGTGGTGAGCGTGGAGCAGGACTGTCTTCGTGGCGCAATTGGCTAGCGCGATCGGCTGTTAACCGAAAGGTTGGAGGTGTGAGCCTACCCAGTGGAGGTGCGGCGCTTTTTTTGGGGGGCTGATAGCTTTGAAGATATGTTCTGATGGTGGTGAGAGTGGAGCACGACTGTCTTCATGGCACAATTGGCTAGCGCGATCGGGTGTTAACCGAGAGGTTGGAAGTTGGAGCCCACCCGGTGGTGGTGCGGCGATTTTTTTTCCTTTGGGCTGATAGCTCTGAAGAAATGTTCTGACGGTGGTGAGAGTGGAGCACGACTGTCTCCATGGCACAATTGGCTATGCGATCGGCTGTTAACTGAAAGTTGGAGGTTCGAGTCCTCCCGGGAGTGGTGTATTGCTTTTCTTTCTTTGGGCTGATAGCTTTGAAGATATGTTCTGATGGTGGTGAGAGTGGAGCACGACTGTCTCCATGGCAATTGGCTAGCGCGATCGGCTGTTAACCGAAAGGTTGGAGGTACGAGCCCACCCGGTGGTGGTGTGGTGCTTTTTTTCTTTGGGCTGATAGCTCTGAAGAAATGTTCTGATGGTGGTCAGAGTGGAGCACGACTGTCTTCGCGGCGCAATTGGCTATGCGAACGGCTGTTAACTGAAAGGTTGGAGGTTGGAGCCCTCCCGGGAGTGGTGTGTTGCTTTTTTTTCTTTGGGCTGATAGCTTTGAATATATGTTCTGATGGTGGTGAGAGTGGAGCAGGACTGTCTCCGTGGCGCAATTGGTAGCGCGATCGGCTGTTACCCGAAAGGTTGGAGGTACGAGCCCACCCGGTGTTGGTGCGGCGCTTTTTTTTCTTTGGGCTGATACATTTGAAGAAATGTTCTGATGGTGGTGAGAGTGGAGCACGACTGCCTGTGTGGCGCAATTCTCTAGCGCAGTCGGCTGTTAACCGAAAGGTTGGAGGTTCGAGCCCTCCCGGGAGTGGTGTGTTGCTTTTTTTATTTTGGGCTGATAGCTTTGAAGAAATGTTCTGGTGGTGGTGAGTGTGGAGCAGGACTGTCTCCGTGACGCAATTGGCTAGCGCGATCGGCTGTTAACCGAAACGTTGGAGGTACGAGCCCTCCCGGGACTGGTGCGTTGCTTTTTTTTCTTTGGGCTGATAGCTTTGAAGATATGTTCTGATGGTGGTGAGAGTGGAGCACGACTGTCTCCGTGGCGCAATTGGCTAGCGCGATCGGCTGTTAACCGAAAGGTTGGAGGTTCGAGCCCACCCGGTGGTGGTGTGGCGCTTTTTTTTCTTAGGGCTGATAGCTTTGAAGATATGTTCTGATGGTGGTAAGAGTCGAGCACGACTGTCTCCGTGGCGCAATTGGCTAGTGCAATCGGCTTTTAACCGAAAGGTTGGAGGTTCGAGCCCACCTGGTGGTGGTGCGGCGCTTTTTTTTCTTTGGGCTGATAGCTTTGAAGATATGTTCTGACGGTGGTGAGAGTGGAGCACGACTGTCTCCGTGGCGCAATTGGCTAGCGCGATCGGCTGTTAACCGAAAGGTTGGAAATACGAGCCCTCCCAGTTGTGGTGTGTTGCTTTTTATTCTTTGGGCTGATAGCTTTGAAGATGTGTTCTGATGGTGGTGAGAGTGGAGCAGGACTGTCTCCGTGGTGCCATTGGCTAACGTAATCGGCTGTTAACCGATAGGTTGGAGGTACGAGCCCTCCCGGGAGTGGTGTGTTGCTGTTTTTATTTTGGGCTGATAGCTTTGAAGATAGGTTCTGATGGTGGTGAGAGTGGAGCACGACTGTCTCCGTGGCGCAATCGGCTAGCCCAATCGGCTGTTAACCGAAAGGTTGGAGGTGCGAGCCTACCCAGTGGAGGTGCGGCGCTTTTTTTGGGGGGCTGATAGCTTTGAAGATATGTTCTGATGGTGGTGAGAGTGGAGCACGACTGTCTTCATGGCACAATTGGCTAGCGCGATCGGGTGTTAACCGAGAGGTTGGAAGTTGGAGCCCACCCGGTGGTGGTGCAGCGATTTTTTCCTTTGGGCTGATAGCTCTGAAGAAATGTTCTGACGGTGGTGAGAGTGGAGCACGACTGT